>OY282452.1:24643176-24898683 GCA_958295655.1 Palloptera scutellata | reverse complement strand
GGGCGTTCAAATCGCTAATTGGTTACTTTAACTAGAAAAACAGTTGGTCTTTATCGCAAGCTAAGCAAAAACAAACCTAAAATTGTTACGTGCTTCATTTCAGAGCGTTGCAAACTGAGGAAATAAATGAAAAATCTAGACATAGGACCGGACAGCACATGACGAAAATATTGTTACGATAATAAATTAGACGTCAAAGCCCATTTTTCTGCACAGCGGCGTACTTACTCGGAGGAGGAAAATATATCTGGGTCACTATTAACCAGGTAGTTTGAATATTATAACTTTTGGGCTGAAATACCTAAATAAGATTCCTCAGCGAGATCGGTATTTCTTGTAGATTGTAATTAAGTTATCTTCAGGGTATTAGTCCATTAATATCTAGGAGGAACTGGTCCGGAACTAGGACAGGTTTATGAGCTTTTCAATTGAAAAGTGTCAACCTTTTTGGCTGAAATCTTGATCAATTGCGCACATTTTTCCCTCAGATGGTTTTTCGCGATCCCCTCCCAGATTATGTCTATTCATATGTTCTATAATACGTTCTATAAAAGGTCCGGACCATGGACAAAGTGTGAAAAGAAACAAAATCAACCGGAATCCGAGTCTGGTTCGAAGTGTTGTAATTTTTGTGTTTGTGTGGGGTTTCAAACTACTCGTACTGCAGCTCGGCTGTTGCTTTCTCCCTTCTTAGGGACAGATTATGGTGAATCGGATATATTGATATATGAGGCAGATTCTGGTGGCACTAAACGATGCTGCTGCAACTTTCGGCAATTGAAATAGACGAAATCTTCAAAAAATTAGCCAGCATTAAGTGGCCAAATTCCACACTTCGCAAAACCACTTTTCATGTTTTGCTCCGTGGCTCCAAACTCGAGACTTCTGGCGACAATTTGAGGAAGGTTGAAAATTGCCATCGGTCAACCGTGATTCATTAACATCCAATTCGAACATATAGAGACATTTAATGGCTGCAGTGTGGCGGCAATGACAGAAAGAATATATCGCTTTTCCGTTTTTGGGTAACATTCATGGTTATCGAGCAATACAATAGAACTAGCGTCTTTCTCGAAGCCCTCTAAGCGGCATGCGCGTTTGCTGCCTCCCAGAAGGAATGAGAAAGGGACTAAGTGACTTTGCCGCGGAAAAACCAAAATTGAAGGTATGCGTCCCCAGCAGCTGACATACCAAGCGCTAATGTGATTGGCTGGTCGCGTTCGCCCGACGTAACGCTTCCAACTTGTCACGGTCCGCATTTGAAAATGATTCGCTGTACTTCATGGACGGTTCCCATTCCATTCTCGTCCATAAGTATTACAAATGCTGTTGGCATCCGAGCTGCGATGTCCTTCAAATGATTGACGGTGCTGAAAGCCAAAACTCGCGCTAAACTCGTTAACTCGGATGTGCTTAGGTAGCGAAAGATTTGGATGGCGACACATTCGGGGCTGGCCTATTCTTGCAAATTATCCTCTTGATAGGTTGTCACGACCTAAAGAGAATAAACGGAGGAAAAAAGCGCACATATCGAGGCACTAGAGAATAAATAAACCGTTTTTTCGCCTAATATCTCGGATGACAATGTCTTTCAATTGAAGAGAAGCCAGAGATTCATTTAGAGGCCGTTCGGGTGGCGCACAGCATGCGCAGAAGGCTAGAATGCCTCGGATGGCGTTGATGTTTGTGCGGCGATTGATAGAATTTCAGCTTTGTTGGATTCTCTTTGGCGTCGCAAACTAGTCCGAGGAACACCATTAAGCCGCGAAGCTTCACGCAATATCATATACTTTGTTTACTTCCAAAATCGCTTCAGGAAGTGTCTCTGGATTGAGGTTTCCACTTGTAGTTTCAGCCCATTTTATTGGCAAATCAGCTACAATGCATAAAAACACACATGAAAAGAGAGAGACCGAATTGAATCATGCCAAACGCACATTTCACAATTCTCTCACCGATTGAGCAAAAACAGTAACTAGGCTCACCAATCAGAACAAAGATATTATCTAGTAGAAATAAAATATTATATAAGTTCATATCAATCTGTGAAAGCTAAGTGAGGCTTTCGACGGAACTATAACCAAATCTTTATTTAGCTCATTGTGTTTATTGAGGAAGGAAGAAGGAAAGAGCAGGAAAAGGAAAGGGCAAGTAGTCATGAATGTGTATTTTGAATTTGGAGACGGTCAGAACAATAAAGAAAAATATTTTCGCAGTGAGCTCTTTCCACATACGTATGGTTTATTTTAATAAACTGACCTTTTTTGGTTTTTGGCAGAAGAGAAGTTCCAATAGGTACAGTGGTCTTCCTGTTTTACGGTTGTATCGGATTGCTACCAAATTACCCACTCTTCCCGTCTGATTAGCATTTGACATAACTTCACGGTTCACTCGTTCAGCATTAAGCTGTTTCCCGGTTAATTGTAACGATATATTGCAGTGTCGTCAGTCTGTGCCACGAGTTGCCGATTGCTGATTACACCCGATCTTGTCGTCTTCAGGATTTGCAATATTTCGTTTCTTCACGTTTTCTTCATGTGGTTCTATCTACGTGTAGATAATGATTAAAACACCTTGGTCAGCCTTACACTACCTAAACTTATCGATGAAGTTTAAAACAACAAAGAGTAGCAATTTGTTGAGTAGTGCCGTTATTGCCTCTCAGTAAAAAATGCGGCGAGTTGGAAGAAGAAGGAGAGCAAATTTCATATGTAAAACTATTTACATACATACATATATATACTTGTATATTTTTTGCACACACATACATACATATATATACTTGTATATTTTTTGCACACACATACATATGTACATATGGTATATCTGTAGAAATAAGTATATGAATATTTGGAATGTTAATTAAAATTTCTAACAATTTATGAACATCAAATAATTACGCATTTTCCCCAATGCGGTTTTAAATTAAAATAAGCGAGAAAAATTCACTAGAATTTTATTAATACCATAAATTTTGTGGCGGAAATTATATTGTAACATCGTAATTAACATTAATATTAAACCTACATATATGTAATTTTTCCTTGTATGTAGGTGGTATTAGTTAAGATTTCATGTAAGTATATATTGTTGTTGTGTTTTGGCTCATAGTCTCATAATTAAGACGACTCATTGTCACTTTCTTATGGACTTTCTTCATATTCTTGACAAATCATTGGCACACACACATTATTATGTCCTTAGACATGATATCGTTTTGTGCGACTATGTTGTTCTCTTATTCTAACATCCCGGTGGGAAATTTTTATAGCCTGACTGCCATCAGACCAATCAAAGCGGAAAACAAGCGCAGCGTTTCGATTTCCTTTTCATATGACTAAAGGTTATTTTAATACTTGACATTGCTCAGGCTTTCGAAAGAATTCCAATTAAATGGTATATCATTGGCTATCAGTATATCAAGCTTTAATTGTGAACTGTAATCAAAATTCTTTAGTGTCTCCTTGAGAAATACTACTTGCGAGGACAACAAGAGCCAGACGAAGACTTAAGACTGCAACAGACGATAAATATATCGTTCAACTGGTTGATAAACTTGCTTTCGATCTTTCTCTACAAACGCAGCAACTTAGTTGTACGATTTCATTTCTATGTGAATGTTTTGACATGTGTGATATGGATGCGAAGAGCTCGGCCTAGGCCCGCCATGGGCTGTTGTGCCATTAAAACAAGAAGAAAAAGAAGAGGCAAAAATTGAGTTGAGTTCGTGTTTTGCCACAAACTAGCCTACAAACTGACCAATACCAATGAGTTGATAAACAAGTTGCAATGGATCTCAACAATCAATGCATTTTGACTTTTCTTCTACTGGTTGACAATCTCTTAATCGGGTTTTCAACTTGTCTACACAAAGTCTATTTGCAACCAACCACGAGAAGACCACGACCAAGACCTAAACTAATACCAAGAAGACCCAGACCAAGACCAAGACCAAGACCAAGACCAAGACCAAGACCAAGACCAAGACCAAGACCAAGACCAAGACCAAGACCAAGACCAAGACCAAGACCAAGACCAAGACCAAGACCAAGACCAAGACCAAGACCAAGACCAAGACCAAGACCAAGACCAAGACCAAGACCAAGACCAAGACCAAGACCAAGACCAAGACCAAGACCAAGACCTAGACCAAGACCAAGACCAAGACCAAGACCAAGACCAAGACCAAGACCAAGACCAAGACCAAGACCAAGACCAAGACCAAGACCAAGACCAAGACCAAGACCGAGACCAAGACCAAGACCAAGACCAAGACCAAGACCTAGACCAAGACCAGGACCGAGACCAAGACCAAAAAGGCCAAGACCAATCAGAACCAAGGACTAAACCAAGACTGAGTGCAAGACTAAGTTCAAGACCAAAAACCAATGGCAAAACCAAGACCAAACCAGGACATTCCAATTTCGGAATATATCATGAAGGAGGTTTCAGATTTTTAAATAGATAACTTGTGAGCAGTGTGATGAAAAGGTTAATGTTCCTGTTAAATAAACACTTTGCAGGATAAGGATAAAAGGAAATACTGCGACAAACTTAAGTATGTGACTCATGATGTAATCAGAGAATAAATAATTTCTTTCAGGTCTTTTTCTAAAGCGTTCTATGTTTAGTAAACGAATGTGATAACAAAGGCATAATAGGGATAAATGAGCGCACAATCTCAACACACACGCAAAAGTATATTACATAAAATTAATTGAATTAATAAATAATGTTTTCATTACGTAATACTTTTTCATTTCTTTTGCTGTTGTTTTTTAACAATTGTTCTAATGACATTTCAGCAGACAGTCAGTCACCGGAACCGGTCAGTCATGACAAACAATCACAAGAAACTGTGAATGTTAGACGTAATTGAGATATATGTATTATATACGAGTATAATGATGGATATAAATAAATGACACACCTCTTTCACATGACTACATGTTGGCTTAATATACACAAGCCCTTTACTTATATACCATAAGTAATTGAATATGAATGACAAATGAAGTATGTATTGCCATTACGAAATTGTCTAAAAGTAGATTAGATATAGAAGATAAACTAAGCGCTATAAATTAAATACCTAACTTCAAATATACAAGAAGAACTTCTACGGTTGCTGATTCTATGTGCGCCGATTGTGGATGATGTAATTATGAAAATATTATGTATCAAAAATATTACTCATACTTAATATGTTACAGCTACTACATTAAAGTTATACCATATGTGCAATAATATTATACCTATATATGGTATGTTTGATGATTGTGTCAACAACTATTTGTTCTTATTGATTTTATGACATTTTCCTGCCAAAAGAACTAATTAGTGAAATTGTTGCGACATTAGAATTGAAATAATAGTATGAAGAAAATTTAATTATGATTGAGCATCTGATATTCATATGTATGTATGTTGTTGAGACTATGTGGGGTACATATATTAGGGAAATCCATGGGAGTACTCCATATACTGAATACTGATGATGATTTCATAGGGGAGAGTAGAATGTTTTAATACGTGAGTATGACTGCCACCGAAAAACAAAAATAAACAATTAACTACATATTTTATTCTTTCTTGAAAAACTTTCTTCAATATGATTGTCAGATTGATATATTTTCTTTTCATTTACATAGTATATAAAAATCGATTGAACTGGAAATATAAGGTTGGCTAAAAAGGAAGTTCAGAAAAGGAATATAGCAAAGTTTAAAGTACGTTAACTCGGTAAGTACTAGTCCGATCTGGAAACTCTTTGTTGCTAAAGGTTATTGACATCTCTGAGAATCATAAACGATTTTTATCCATTGACATTTATTCATTATTTAACTGTTTTGACATTATCTAACTGTTTTAACTAAAATGAGTGCAGAATCGGAAAAAATTCGTTCCTTTTTACTTTATTTCTTCGAAAAGCAGTGTACTGCCGTCAAGGCTCACAGAAATATTTTTGGAGATGGTACTTTATGGGAAAGGACAGTTGGAAAATGGTATGATCGATTCCGCTCTGGAAATAATGATGTAAAAGACGCACCTAAATCTGGTCGACCATGCGCCGAAAAAGTGGACGAAATTCTGGAAAAGGTGGAGGAAGACCGACTCACAAGCAGTCGCGACATCGCTATGGATATTGGCATTGCTCACCAAACCGTTTTGAACCATTTCAAAAAGGCTGCCTATTCCAAATAACTGGACATAATCTGAGGGCAAAAATCTTATTGACCGCATTTCAGTACGTGAATCTCTTCTGAAACGGAATGATCTAGATTCCATTGATTTTTGCACAGATTGGTTACTGGGGACGAAATATGGAAAACGTATGATAATAATGTGCGAAAAAGATCATGGTCAAAACGAGGTGTGCCTGCCCAAACGTCGCAAAGCCGGAACTGATGCCAAGGGAGTTTTGCTTAGTATTGGTGGGTAAAGCAAGGGTCCTGTTTACTACGAGCTGCTTCCGCGTGGCCAAACGATTAATTCGGAACTGTACTGTGTCAACAATTAACAAGATTGAATGAGAAACGTCCGGAATAAGTCAAAAGAAAGGGCGTCGTCGTCTTTCAATACGACAACGCTAAACCACATACTTCACCAAAAACTGCTTGGCTGGGAAGTTTCAATGCATCCACAATATAGCCCAGACCTTACACCTTCGGATTACCATTAGTTTCACTCGTTGCAGAATTATCTTAATGGCGTAAAGTTGAATTCCCAATAGGACTGCAAAAATAAATTGTCCGAGTTTTTCCAGCAGAAACCTCAGCAATTCTTTAACGGCGGTATTATGGGTTTGCCCCAAAAGATGGCAAAAGGTGGTCAATAATAATGGAAAATATTTGATTGAATAAAGTAATTTTGATGTATGAAAAAAAAAAATTGGTTAAACTTAGCTCACTTTTCTGAACTTTCTTTTTAGCCTACCATATATATGGTATGTAGTAGTTCCCAATCATTCTCCCAGAATTTCTCTCTGATCGAAACTAACAACTGAAGAGTCTGTAAGCTGGTTCTAATCAGAACTATAATCTCAATCTATGTATAAGTACAATAAATAATTTGTTTATCTATTTAATTAATTAATGAATGTTCGCATTAAAGATTAAATCCTTGGAACTTGCTTTGACTCGTTATATGTATTCGTATGCTGTAAAACGGCCGCCTCTGCTATTAAACTCACAAGTACATTACATCTACCTACATAAATGAGATTTCTCTATTGAGCAACATATTTATTCTAAAAATAATTTTACTTGTTAATAAATTATTTCGAGTTGCTATTTATTTCTTTTGTACGTTTGCCGGCTTGTCATTCTGATATTTGTATTTTTCATATTAATCTGTAGGTGTACGAGTATGCAATGCAAAAAATTTAATTGGTCTTTGGAAATATATGAAGGGAATTTGTCACATTTGGCATGTCATAAGATTTTGTATATGTTTAAGATTAAAAAATAAAGCTTGCTAAATTTTAGTACTAACATTTACACCCGATCTGAAATACTAAGAAAAATTCTAAACTAGACAGGAAAAGACCAGAACAGATCATACCATCCCAAAACAGTCTAGAAAATGCCACAGCAGATGTAAACTGCTCGCAATAGACTGTAGAAGTTCATCTCAGAACTGATCATAAAAGAGCAAAAGGTATCAGAGCAGATTAAAAACACAATAACAGACTAGAACAGTCTAGAGCGGATTAGAACAGAACAGACTAGATCAAAACATACCACCATAAACTAGAAAAGATCAATAATGATCATAAGAGACCAAACAAGATTGGAATAGTTCCTTACAGACTAGACGGTAAAAAATCAGAACAGCCCAGAACAGGTCAAAGGTAACCCATACCAAAAACATAACAGATCTATACAGCCTAGAAAATACCAGATAAGAATATACGATTTACAGAAATATATATCAGAATTGATTATAAAAAATCAGAATATCCCTGCACAGCTCAAAAGAGACCATAAAATATGTACTTGAATAGATCAGCTGATAAAAGACTGAAAAGACATAACTGATTTTGAAAGACCATAACAGGCTAAAACCGATTAGATCTGATAACAAAAAACATACCAGAACGATCTAGAGGACCATAAAATATGAATACAGAGTTGTCAGTTTAGAACATACTAGATCAGGATATATCGTAGCAGATCATATCCGACATTGAAATACCAGAATAGTCCTGAACAGACTAAACAAGTCGGAGTAGAGTATACATAAAATACCAGAAAAGACCTGAATAACCGAGAGTAGACTAGATCCAAATAGCCCAGTTCAAAACAGATCAGAACTGCCTAGTTCAGTACAGGTCAGAAATGCCCATAAGAACCAGAACCAACATGAACCGACAAATACCAGATAAGAAGAATATATCAGAATTGGCAAATAAAGAGAAACAGAATAGGTCTGAACAGCCCTAAATCGCCCAATACAGAACAGAACAAATCAGAACCAAGAAAGACCAGAACAAGCCACAAGCCATTAAGAGAAACAGAATAGGTCTGAACAGCCCTAAATCGCCCAATACAGAACAGAACAAATCAGAACTAAGAAAGACCAGAACAAGCCATAGTGGATTAGAATAGATCATAAAAGACAATAACAGACTATAATCAAAGATCTTGCTAAAACGGTATACAGCGGGTTAGAAATGACCGTAAAAGGCCAGAATAGCCCTCAAAAACCCAGAATGGATCAGAACAGTCTTTTTGGTATTTCCAAGTCAAACTTTTTAAGATCGTATTTTCCTGTAATAAATATTTTGATTTTCTAGAACTAGACCATAAGAAACCAAACAGACATAAAGAAAAACAGGTCAGATATTTTATTAAAAAAGTTTTAAAGTGGTATCAGGAAGACGGTTCTAGAGTTATTCATAAAAAGTTTGCCAACCACAGCAGCGCGCTCCCTATACGAAAAACACCAGACGATGCCCGATAATGTAAGAAATAATACATTTTCTTAAAGAGTCAACTCTCCTCAAATTTGGCCCGTGCTAGGTCTTGTAAGTAGCTCGGGCTGCATATTAATGAATGAGTTAGCCAGCTTGTGGTTCCATCAGTCCAATCGGTATGATTTATGTATCGAGCGTATTGAATCTTCATGGAGATTGGACTTTTAAAATAAAATTTAAAACCTATAAAATGTTTTGTATGGTATTAAATGAAGTTTCGGAAATTATTGAAAAAAATATTTATTGAACAATACAAATTTTGGAGTTTTATGAAAAACCACTGAAAGCTCTTACTTACTTACTTAATTGGCACTACAACCGATGATCGGTCTTGGCTGCCTCGATAAAACTTCGCCAGTCGCCTCTGCTATGCGCGCGCTGGCGTCAGTTGATAAGGCCAAGTGCTGTCAGGTCTCCCTGTATCTGATCTTTCCAACCGGGAGATTAGGAAGTCCTCTTCTGCGGGTTCCTCCACCGTGGTTCGAATAAAACACCCTTCTAACCGGAGCGGAGCGCTTTCTTTCATTCGCTCAACTTGACCAAGCCAACGAAGCCGCTGGATTTTTATACGCTTGACTATGTCAGTGTCGGGGTACAGCTCATACAGCTCATCGTTCCATCTTATTCGATACACGTCGTCCACGCACACTGGACCGTAGATCTTACGGAGTATCTCGAACCCTCCTAACAGCCTCTCATCATTGATGGTCAATGTCCACGTCTCTGCGCCATACATTAAGAGCGTTATTTTCGTCGGTCGAGAGATTGCTCTACTTTTCAATTACCTACTGAGCCCGTAGTAACACCTGTTGGCAAGAGTTAGTCTCCGCTTGATCTCAAGGCTGACATTATCGTTGTTGTTAATGCTGGATCCTAGGTAAACGGAATCCTTGATGGCTTCAAAATGTCAACAGTAACATTTTGTACAAGACGCCGTGACTCTTTGTTTGTTGGCACAAAGTATTTCGTTTTGTCCTCGTTCACCACTAAACCCACTCGACGAGACTCCCTCTTCAGATTGGAGATTACTGCACTGACTGCTCGAGCGTTTTTGGCAATGATGTCAACATCATCGGCGTATGCTAGCAGGATGACACTCTTGTAGAATATAATGCCAGAGATGTCGATGTTCGCAGCTCGTATTATTTTCTCCAGCATAAGGTTAAAGAAGTCACACGATAGGGAGTCACCTTGTCTGAAACCTCTTTTGGTATGAAATGGCGCGGGGAGGTCTGTCCCAATTTTCAACGCGCTGGTGGTGTCGATCAGTGTCATTTTGCAAAGACGAATGAACTTTGCAGGGATACCAAAATCAGATATTGTGACGTACAAGTGATCCGTAATCGTGCTGTTGAAGTCGGCTTTTATAATCGACGAATAAATGCTGGGTGTCGATCTGTTGTTCTCGGGTCTTTTCCAGGATTTGGAGTAGTGTGAATATCCGGTCGATGGTAGTTTTACCAGGCCAAAGCCACACTGATAAGGTCCAATCAATTTGTTGTCGATGGACTTCAGTCTTTCGCACAGTACGCTCAACAAAACCTTATGCCATATGTGATAATAAGAAGGCTTATCCGAGCGTACTTGGCACAGATCGTGAAACCACCTTTCTTGTAGATTGGGCATACAGTTGGTTGATGACGGGCTTCAGCCTTTCAAACGCGACCCTTAATACTGATTTAAAAATTTAAATAATGCAAAATAAAAAATTGTATTTAATATATGTAGTAAAACTTTACGTGAAAAGAACAAACTTCAAATGCCATTAAAAGGACTTAGCTACCATGGGGTAAACATTTTTGAACTTGATGAAAAGGTGAGGGAGGCATTTAAGTGAAATGTTTAATGTAAGACCTGTGCATGTGTGTGGGTGTGTATGCAAGGAGACATATGAATGTATATGTTCGTATGTGTCTCTGCTCCTTGCCTTCGTTTTCTTTTCTTTTTTGGAGTAGGTCTACGAGTATGTAGACGTGGTATGGCACCGCGTGATATTTGTTGGCTGCTGCTGTCACTTTATGTTTTACACTGAAAAGCTAAAGGGAAAAGAATATAAATAAACGCATGCAATATGT
Organism: Palloptera scutellata; assembly: GCA_958295655.1. Classification (NCBI taxonomy): domain Eukaryota; kingdom Metazoa; phylum Arthropoda; class Insecta; order Diptera; family Pallopteridae; genus Palloptera; species Palloptera scutellata. The sequence continues at coordinate 24,887,631 of OY282452.1, read as the reverse complement.
TTTCGAAAACATATTCCAAGTGACAGGAAATATGGTAGATAGACAGTAAGCAGAGTTGAGATTGAGGTAAGGCTGCCTGAGGCTTGGCTGCCTGAGGCTTGCCAGACTGCGACATCCCATCGAGTAGGCTGCTGCTTAGAAGACAAGAAGACAGACAGACGGGAATCGCAACATTTACCTACGAGCATGGTGGAAGGTGGAAACGCTGCGGAAAGTTGCTGCCAAATGTGACGACAACCACAAAGTTGCTGCCTGCTGTTGTTTGCTTTTTCCGCTTTTAGTTAAGCAACGCATGCACTCTCAAAAAACGGAAGTAAAAGCAATAATCTTTACTCTTTAGTTAATGCTCGCCTTTGTGTGGCTATGTGTGTGTGTGTGTGAAGATGTATGCGTATGCGTACAATTTTGCCGTGCCTCCAGTGTTGCCAATATTTTGCGGTTTAAATTACTTATATAGCATAAGTATTTAAATTGTTTTCTTACTTGTGCATTTTCATTTTCACTCACGTTTTTTCTTCTGTTGTTTTTTGTACATATTTTCTTTTTGTTATCATTGTGTAAAAATCACTGAAAAGCCAAAGCATTCCGAATAACAACAACGAAGAATACTCGTAGAAAAAAACAACATCATCATTAAAGCTTAGTTGAAATAAAATTAAAAGCACTTTATCATTTCGACTTTTATTTGTGTCGTGTCATTCTCATTCTCATTCTCTCACACACACACAGAAACACGTACCTAGAAGCATGTGAGTTTACGTGTGCGTGTGCGTGTTTGGCAAATATCCTGATTTAAGTAAGATGTCTGTGGATGTGTGTTGTATGCCTTGGATATTTTGGCACCCTGTCGTTGTTTCTGCTTCTTCTTTCCATCGGTGGTGTATGTTGTAATGACGGCATCGCATCATGTCGTTCTTATTTAATGTTTAGGTAGGCTCCTTGGTATAATTTGCATTTTGTTTTTTAATGGCAATAAGTGCGTACATCTCTTTGAAATTGTAATATCCCTATTTATACCTATTTATGTAGTTACCTGCCAATCTAAATGTTGTTTTCGGTGAGAGAATTGTTTACAGAAAATGATGAAACCCAATTGAATTTGAGGCTTCCATTGCCCTTGAAAGTGATGAGGACCGTAAAAGTATCATAGCAGTTATGCTTCGTAAAGTTTTCTTTTAAATATTTATGCAATTTAAGATTTTGACTGGTGGTCGGTCATAAGTTATTTCAGGCTCTGAGAACGGAACAGGTTATAAGATATTTAAATTGATTAGATCGGTTAAGAAAATACACGAAGAGACTGAAAAGAGCTGATAAGAGCGAAAAAAATATAAATAGAGCGGAAAAGATCAGAATAGATCGGCTAAGATCAGAACAGACCTGAACAGAATAGTGTAAACAAGCACCGGAACAGATCAGAAAAGGTCAGAAACAGATAAGAAAAAATGAGACAATACCAGACAGGATTGAATAAAACACAACAGATCAGAAAAGACAGACCAAATAACATCTGAACTAACCAGAAAGTACAGAATAGACCGGAAAGGACCAGAAGCAGATAAAAAATAAGAATTGAATATAGAAGAAGAAAGCATCTTACTGATCCCTTCTTTGTCCAAGACAGATTAGAAAATCCTGGGAAAAAACAGAGAAACTTTAATGAAGTGGAAGAAACTGACCAAATAAGACCTGATCAGAACAAAGCTGACTGGAAAAGATCAGAACAGATAACAAATGATAAGAATATTATAGAAACCAAATAAGACCTGATCAGAACAAAGCTGACCGGAAAATATCAGAACAGATAAAAAGAGATAAGAATATTAAAGAAACTAAATAAGACTTGATCAGAACAAAGCTGACCGGAAAATATTAGAACAGATAAAAGGAGATAAGAATATTATAGAAACCAAATAAGACCTGATCAGAACAAATCTGATCGGAAAAGATCAGAACAGATAAAAAATGATAAGAACATAACAGAAAAGACCTGAATAAAATAGAATAGAACTACTAAAAAAGAGTTTATTAGTCAAGAAGAAAACAAAACGGTCTAAAAAGAGCGAACAATACGACGATAACAAATAAGATAAAAAAAAGGTCAAAACATTTCCGAAAAGAAAAGTACAATAGGAAAATGATCTAAACAGACCTGAATAAAATTGTAAATATAATAAGCCATTCAAATAAAATCTGAACGGACTAGAAATAAACTGAACAGACCAGAATAGATCAGTAAAAACAAGAACAGATAAGAAAAGGCCAGGAAATACAGAACACATTAGAAAAAACTATAACAAAGACAAACAGACAACAAAGACCTGAATAGACTATAAAAAGTACGGCAAAACAAGGCCAGACCAGAAAAGACCTGAATAAAATAGAGCAGACTTTAACCAAATAAGCCGATCAAATAAAAACTGAACGGACTAGAAATAAACCGAACAGACCAGAATAGATCAGTAAAAACAAGAACAGATAAGATAAAGCCATGAAATACAGAACAGAACGGAACTAACTAGGGAATACTAAGCGAACTACTACGGACCTAAATAAACTAAAACTGATCATAAAACATCAAAAAACATACAACAAAGACCTGAATAGACAAAACCAGGTAAGACCAGAAAAGACCTGAATAGATCAGTGCAGATTGTATAGGCTCAGAATGTACCCCTATGAATCCAGAGCATTGTGTTGATTGGAAGGAAGATTGATAGGTGGGACGAAGAAGGAGGGAGAATGAGAGAGGGAATGAAATCACCGATAAAGGACACCGATAAAGAGATAGACAGCAATTGAGGCTAGTGTTATGCTTTTACCATAATGAACTTCAGTTTTATCAATGTCGACTATGACCGCATGTAGCGACAAAGGCCGAGCTTTTCACATCCACTCATGTTGTGCGTGTTATATTGGAAAGGACCTGCAGTTTTATACCGAATAGGCAATTTTTACTCTTGTAGGTTTGCCATTGCCAAGAGGTGGTGTCGTGTAGAAAAATTGTTTTTTCTACTTTTTGGTTTCGCTTGAACCTCGGGCACTCTCTGCGTAGCAGGCCAACATATTACCAACTACGCCACAACGACCACTAAGTCTAACTTATATAGGCCTGGTTTATTTTCTGATTTTTTAACAAAACTCAAGTCAAAGGGCTTAGCCTTTAACCTTTCCTAGAGAATTGTAGATCTTAGTGACAAGGCCGTGAATTTTTTTCCCTTTTCAATCCAATATTCAAATATTTTCAAATATTCCGATTTATGAATTATTTTCTGATTTCTGTTCAGAATTTGTGTTACTTAACTATCAATATTTTCCATTTAGGTCTAAGTAAATTGGTTTTTCAAATTCAGCTCGATTTTGGTCTTGAGTTAAACGACCTGATCGTGATGATTACTTCGATAGCAGTTAGATTTTACTAAAATTAGTTTGATAACAAGCTGGAGAGGAGTAGGAAGGAAATACTTACTAAACCTTATGTTATAACTTTATGCATTAGTGGATCCATTAGTGGAGATTTTTATAGAGATGAAAATGAAAGCAATCCGTTCGACCTCTGAAAACGAGGTGGCACCAAAACAGGATGGGTGATTAAAAATTCTGTTTCTATTGTCATACACTTTTTTGTATATGGTTGCTTTATGCTTTAAATTTGTCAAACCAATTTTCTTATAATGCGCCGCAAAGTTATATTGTACATATTGGGTCATATAAAAAGTAAACGCGGTGTTTCGTTACAAGATGAAAGCTCGAAAGCTTTTAAAAAGCTTGTTCCATCAGTTGCAATAACTTATTGGCTTTTTCAGTGACTTTCAGTGCAACTTTGATATTGAAATTTCCGGAACGGATTCGAACAAACCACTCCTGGGTCCGGCGTTCACTCACAGCATTCTCACCGTAAATCGTATTTTTTTGCAGCGGTTTTACCTTTTCTATAGTAATAGAGCATCTTATTATTCTTCTAATGGCAAAACAGCCCATGGAGGATCCTACAGTTTTATGCCGAATCCGAACGGCGATGTGAAACGATTTTCATAGGTAATTTTTACTGTTGTAGGTTTGCCATTGCCTGCCAAGAGGTGGTTGCCGTGTAGAAAAATATTTTATTTTTTACTTCTTGATGTTGCCTGTGCCGAGATTCGAACCGCGGACTTTACTTACTTTTAATGGCACAACAGCCCATGGAGGGCCTAGGCCGAGCTTTTCGCATCCACTCATGTTGTGCGTGTTATATTTGTACATGAATGGAAGGGACCTACAGTTTAATGTCGAATCCGAACGGCGAAGTGAAAAGCTTTTCATAGCAATTTTTACTCTTGTAGGTTTGCCATTGCCTGCCAAGAGGTGGTGCCGTGTTGAAAAATTATTTTTTCTACTTTTTGATTTTGCCTGTACCGAGATTCGAACCCCGGACACTCTGCGCAGCAGTCCAACGCACTACCACTACGCCACAGCGACCGAACCGCGGACACTCTGCGTAATAGTCCAACGTACTACCACTACGCCACAGCGGCCACATTAATAAAGCATCACATAGCGTTTTTCTTCAGATACATATTTCACTCATCCTCAAATCAATGTAACTTTTTATACTAGCAACGAATTACACAACTGTCTTCACACAAAAAAGTACTCTGAAATGTGCTACCTGTCAAAAATGTGTTCGTTTGACATTATCGGACTAGTGTTGCCAGATTTGTGGGTACCAACAGCATCGTGTAATATGACCCAATATTATTAGTGTTACTATAAACATTTTCCACAGTGTACCACAACAACGAAATAGTGAATGGCAAACGCTAAAACTTTACTACTAAACAATTGACTGACATTTAACAACTGACAGCTAAAATAAAATGTGAAATTAAATTAACTAAAAGCAATTAAATTAATTAAAATGCAATATGTACACCAACACCACGTAAAAAAAGAAAACAGAAATAAATAAGTAATGAAAATGCGCAAATACTATCGCAAAATAAGCAAATGATTTAATGGCAACTCTTCCGCAAATTCAAATTCATGGTCTTTCATTTACGTAATTTCACTGTACGCTCGAAATGCCCTCGAACATTTATGGATAAGCAATTCCAGATGAATTATTAAATTTAATTAAATTTCACATATAAATCTTTTAGTTTTGTTTAATTGTGCTGAAAGTATTTAGTGTTGTTTTGCTGTATTGCTGTTTTGCTGTTTTGCTGTTTTGGTTGCTATGTTCTGGTGAATAAAACAAGCATAGGACACTTGGGCATAGCAAGCAATAACAATAATAATAAATTATATTAAAAGTAATAATAATAATTATTTGTATTAAATAAACGTTAACTTGCAACGAGCGTGTGCATGAGAACATATTGTATTGTTAAGCTGTGTGTGTAAGTATGTGTTGGTATTAACAGAAATATCTTAACCACATTCACAATAATTATTACCAAATATAACATTTTCGGAACGAGCACGCACTTATGGACTGCAATTTGCCACCGCTTCACTCTCAAAACCGCAACAACAACAGCGACAGCGACAACAGCGACAATGGTCGCCGCTGCCGCAGCCTTGATATTTTGCAATAGTTACAATGATAAAACGCCCACCTACATGCACAGTAGTTTCCGCTTAATTACTAACTAACTATGAAATATCCTTATTTGATATATTCCTCTCCTATTCGAATACATTTGCAACAATAAAATACAACTTGTTCATAGTTGAAATACTCGAAATATGTCTCCAAAAAATTGTATTCATTTAGCGAATAATTGTGAATAATTGAAAAATTTGTTAAATGGCTGGTGAATAAACTACTTTTAGTGTAAGCGTCGTAATTTCGCTGATTACAGCGCCATCTACCATGAAAAATTACAAAAATAAAAATGATTCACATAAATCTTAGTTATTTTTAGCTGTAAAATTCGAATCTGCAATAGAAAATAGGGGTTCCTAATTCCTATTTCAATTTTCGAAGTTACGCCCCCGAGGTATTTTTTGCCGAATACAGTGCCATCTAAAATGAATCTTAAAAAAAAATGCTTCCGATAAATCTTACTTACTTTTAGCCGTAAAATCGGAATATACAATAAAAATTGTGGTTCCTATGTAAATTTCCAAAGTTACCCTTCGCCCCACCTACGAGGAATTTCGTCAAATACAGCGCCATCTATCATGCATGAAATGAAAAATTTTCTGACCGAATCTATAATAAAAAAACGGGTACCTATTTACATTTTCATAGTTACCCGTCGCCTCATCTATGAGGAATGTATTCGAATACAGCGCTACATATCATGAATTTAGCGTAACTGTTGTATTTCGTTGCTTACAGCGCCATCTTTACTTTTACTTTTTAATGGCACAACAGCCCATGGAGGGCCTAGGCCGAGCTTTTCGCATCCACACATGTTGTGCGTGTTATATTTGTACATGAATGGAAGGGACCTATAGTTTAATGCCGAATCCGAACGGCGAAGTGAAAAGCTTTACATAGCAATTTTTTACTCTTGTAGGTTTGCCATTGCCTGCCAAGAGGTGGTGCCGGGTGCCGTGTAGAAAAATTATTTTTTCTAGTTTTTTATTTTGCCTGTGCCGAGATTCGAACCTCGGACACACTGCGTAGCAGTCCAACGCACTACCACTACACCACAGCGACCACTACAGCGCCATCTATAATGATTAAAAAATATGTTTCAGACAAAACTTGCGTAATTTTAGCGGTAAAACCCGGATCTACTATAAAAATTGGGATTCCCATTAAGAATTTCCAAATTACGCCTCGCTCCACCAACGAGGAATTTATTCGATTATAGCGCCATCTATCGTGAATAGAAGAAAATGTTAAGGGTCAATTTTTAGCTGTAAAATACGAATCTAACTTAAGACTAAAAATTTACTCACTCGCCCCCTCTCCCGCCCCCCCCCCCCCCCGCCTCAACGTCAAGGAGGGGATTATAGAAATCTCTTTCGTGGACTGATTACTACTCAAGATATTTGAAAGTGTGAGGTAAAAAATACACTCTAAGGAGTGAGATCGAAAAAATCGGATAACTTTGAAAGACCACTGCTTTGAAACTCTTCATCTGAATGAAAAAATTCAAAATTTTGCGTTGGAGAAATTCTGATGAAATACAATCACATGTTTTTTGATTTTTAAACTTTCAGTTGAGTCATGGTATCGGAAGCGGAATGACGCGATTTAGTTGTTGAATTATGTCGAGAAAATCCGCAGTGGAGCCAGAAAACCATTGCAAATAAGGCGAAAGTTGCACAAAACATTGTCTCGATGATTCTTAAAAAATTGAATACAGACTTAACTTTACTTTACTTTTAATGGCACAACAGCCCATGGAGGGCCTAGGCCGAGCTTTTTTCGCATCCACTCATGTTGTGCGTCTTATATTTGTACATGAATGGAAGGGACCTACAGTTTAATGCCGGATCCGAACAGCGAAGTGAAAAGCTGTTCATAGCAATTTTTACTCTTGTAGGTTTGCCATTGCCTGCCAAGAAGTGGTGCCGTGTAGAAAAATTATTATTTCTACTTTTTTTTTTTATTTTGCCTGTGCCGAGATTCGAACCCCGGACACTCTGCGCAGCAGTTCAACGCACTACCACTATGCCACAGCGACCACAGACTTAACAGTTGCTAGAAAATATGGTTCTGGAAGGAAATGCGGTTTCGTGTCGCCACAAAAGGCGAAGAGAGTCGTTGCTCTCTTAGAGAAGAATCCAGCGTTGTCTAATCGAAAATTGGCGGAAAAAGCGAGTTGCAGTGAGTTTTTAGTTCGTAAAATTAAAAAAGATGCGGGCCTTAAAACATGCAAAGTGCAGTCAGTACCCGACAGGAACGCTACTAAGAACTTAGTAGCCCAGAGCCGAGCTAAAAAGTAGAAGACAGATTTTTTCCAAAATTTCGATTGCCTTGTTATGGACGATGAAAACATACGTGTTGTCTAAATTTTCTCAATTGCCTGGTCAAGAGTTTTACACCGCAAAGGAACGAGGAAGAGTTGAGGAAAGATTTAGGACAAACAAAAGTCCAAATTCCCGAAGAAGTTTCTGGTATGGCAAGCGATTTGTAGTTGTGGGCTAAGGAGTAAAAGTTTCGTAACAAGTTGCACTGTTAATGCCGAAATTTATGTGAAGGAGTGCCTCAAGAAGAGATTGCTGCCCTTCGTTAGAAAGCACAATGTATCTACTTTCTTTTGGCCTGATCTAGCCTCCTGCCACTACAGGAAAGTAACCCTCAAATGGTTCAAAGACCGAAACATCAAATTGGTACCAAAAATCGCCAACCCACCAAATTGTCCAGAACTTCGGCATATCGAGAGATATTGGGCTCTAGTGATAAGAACATTAAAGGCAACAAACAAAGAAGCTAAATCCATGGAAGATTTTAGAAATAAGTGGAATTCTGCCGCCAAGAGAGTCTCAGAAATGACATTAAAGGCGCTAATGGCAGGCATACCGGAAAAGCTGTCCGAATTCTGTAAAAAACAACAAACAAATAAGTTTTATTGATCATTTTATCAGAAATTAAATTTTCTTTTTAAAACTGTTTACATTTTTTGATTTGCATAAGGGATTTCAATGCTACGACAATTTAAAGTTATCCGATTTTTTCGATCTCACTCCTTATATAAAGATTTGTCCTGTTAAATTATTTCCCCTACCATTCACCATTCGTTTAAGTAAATTATGCCATAAAATCCAGATTAATTAGGAAAGAGAAGAGGCTCGACATAGATAAGGGACCATGTCCCTAGCCGAGTATCGAAATCGTAACCCCAGATATGAGACTACAGTATGGTTTTTCCGTTTAATTGAATCTCACTGAAATGCATTACACTGGTAATTTGTATAAGAGATATATAGATAGATTGCCGGGAATCGGTAAGCACTTAAAAAAGATGGTCTCTTATCTTTAAAAGATTAAATATAAGAGACCATACCCTTGCCAGGAATCAGAACCCCCGAGTGATATCACGCACGCTGTCACTAGACCACTGACCACAGCATACGTATCTGAACTGGTTTTTATTTAGATATTAATTATACTCGGTTTCTCAGCTACTAGGGGTTTTGTTTTTTTTTTTTTAATTTCGCGTCCGAATTACGCAATCAGATTTAACCGGTTTCGCAAAAATTATTTCTCTTCTATATACTCTCTTTACTTCTACTTTTAATGGCACAACAGCCCATGGAGGGGCCTAGGGCGAGCTTTTCGCATCCACTCATGTTGTGCGTGTTATATTTGTACACGAATGGAAGGGACCTACAGTTTAATGCCGAATCCGAACGGCGAAGTGAAAAGCTTTTCATAGGCAATTTTTACTCTTGTAGGTTTGCCACTGCCTCCCAAGAGGTGGTGCCGTGTAGAAAAAATATTTTTTCAACTTTTTGATTTTGCCTGTGCCGAGATTGGAACCCCGGACACTCAGCGTAGCAGCCCAAAGCACTACCACTACGCCACAGCGACCACTAAAATGATTTCTCTGCTAAATAAATTTCCCAAAAAAAAACTGGCGCAATTAAACGGAAACTACTGTACTCACTTATACAGAGACACAAATGCATACTAAAGGACCAGTGCTTTGTGGTCGGAAAATAGTTTAGTTTATCGTTGCTGCTACCACATTTGTCATGTTGTTGTTGTTGTTGTTGTTGTTGTTGTTGTTGTTGATCAAACCTTGCATATTTATTGTGGATGCTAGTGTTTTTGTTAGTGTTTGTTCGTACTCGAGTGCATATTTACTAATTAGGTTGACATATTTTATTATTATGCACTAAGCATGTACTATAACTGTTGCTATTGTTGCTGGTATTTTTGAATGTTGCTGATGTGATTTAATTAGATTTAATTAGAAATTACATGCTACATAACTACATACCATAACTACGACATGGACAGATTGTACACAATTGGGTCGTGTGTTCAACTAACTCATAATTATTAAGAGTAAATTCCTTTGATGTTTTAGTTGTTTATAAATAAATATTATTTACACAACTTTTGACTATTATTATTATTATTATTATTATTATTATTATTATTAATCGTACTGTTCAAAGCTAAATTTTATACGAGGTGTGATCAAAAAATAACCGTTATTTTCAAATTTCGTGAGTTACGTATGTTCGATTTTCGCATTTTTTTTTTTTTTTCTGTTATGTTGGTACACATGTCTGTTATATATGTTGGCAATACCAACCATTTTGGATTGTCAGTTTGTTTTTGACAGATAAAAAGGTTAGTCGTGTTTTGGTGTGCTCTTTGATTTTTTACTATTCGAAAAAATGGATCAAAGAAACTGTATTCAGGTTTGTGTAAAAAATGAAATTAAATGCGCAAGGACATTTGAAATGTTGACTGTGGCCTTTGGCGAGTCTACTATGAGCAGAACACAAGTTCAATTGTGGTAGAACCGGTTTAAGGAAGGCCGAGAAGATGTCAATGACGATGCTGATTATTATCATTATCTTTTCCGTTAAAAATCACCCACATCTAGTATTAGTTTGGCAACACTGATTGCTGCAATTGCCGCAACGCAATCGTATCCCAATTCACTACTTCTGTTAGTATAAGATGACAATATTTTTCTGGGACATGATAACTTACCATAAAATAAAGAAAGTATGATGTGCTGCAATGCAAAGAAAAAAGATGCGCTTTAGCACTTTCAAAAATGTGCATCAGCATCAATTCTCTCGAGTGCAAATGCAGTAGAATTTAGCATATAGTATAAGTCATAAGAACATGCCAGAAAGAAAGAGGAAGATAAATTCTTCAAAGATGCACATAAGTAAAAGTTTTACTCACTTTAATGCATTTATGTATGTTAGAAACTTATTTTACGACAACATAGTAACACGAATCTGTAGAACGAGCCTGTTTGGCAACCCTACTACGCTTGCCTCTATCGCTTCCTTCGTGTTTCGTCTTCAGCTTCTTGTTGCTTGTCTGTGAAAGTAAATAAATTTTGACTTTTTGAAGTAGTTTTGTTAGCAGGCATCCGGTTTTTTGACATGACGTACATAGTCTTTGCTTGAAGAGTGTCTAAATTTGCTTTTTGCTGCTACTGTTGCTGCTGTGATTGTGCTTGTTGTTGTTGTTGTTGTTGTTGTCGTTAGCGTTGTGTCGTTGGCGTTGTCATTGCTGTCAATGTTTCGGCTTTTATTTCCTACTTCTAGTTTTCTTTTTTTGTTTGTGATGCTGCAAAAAGAGTCACGCACACCCACACACACACACACACACACACACACACACACACACACACATACATATATATACATATATATGTATACACACAGAGAAAGAGAAAGCGAGTGCAAATATTTCCGGTTTCCGGCATTGCTACCAGTGTCGTCACTCTGCTGCTGCTGCTTCTGTGCCGCTCTTGTTGCTGTCACTGTTCTTAGCATGTTGCTGTTGCTACTGCAATGAAGCTGACAAAGCTTGACAGCATTGCATTTATTATTTATGCTCATGCATATGTATTAGTGTGTTAGCATGTGAAAGTAGCTGCGGATTGTTTTTTTTTCTTCTGATTCTTTTTTTCAGCTTTAGTTTATTTATTTCTTGTTTTTCGTTACTGCTTTTATGTTTTGATGTGAAGTGCCGAAGTTTATTGATGCAAAACAAGTTTTCAAATAATTTATTTATTGCTATCTGATTTTCCACTATAAAATCGAATAAAGGAATTTTCGCAAATAAAATGAAAGATTTGAAATCGGAGATTCGAAATTTCATTAAAGAAATTTTTAGGTGAAAATCATATTTCTCTTTAAAAGGGGAATGAGAATTTGGAAAACAAACCTCAAAAATTTGGTGGAAAAGAAGACGTTTTTAGTTTCTTTCTGTGCCGACATTAACCAGTTTAAGATTGTCCATGTCATCTACAATGAATAATCTCGCAGGTTCAGATTAAACGTTGTGTGCTGTAAAGTACCTTATTCATTTCTAACATACATGCTTACTTTCATCTCAGTCAAACCACCATACAAATTTATCCAGAAAATGAAAATTGTGTGAAACCTTCCCATGCCTCCTGCAGCTAACAATAGCCTGCAGTCAGTGAACCACACTGTCGCTATATGTCTGGGCTTTGCGAATCCCTTACTATGACCTGGTCTGACTCTTCAAAGCCTTAGTGCCAACAACACCCTTCTACTGCAACATTGTACGGTCCCAGGGCGTTCTGGTTTAATAAAAAATTAGATGGCTGATGAAGTTCCGAGGGAGGGTTCATGTCTTGAAGTAGAGTATTTTATTTACACTTCAAATAGCAAATGTAGGAGTTTTCTGGCCTTACATTTACGTGCTACATCTTAATTTTTGATGTCAGTAGCTCATAAAAAATTCATTTTACTGATTGACGTGGTCACCGAACTATTGAGGAATGGCTCATGGCTCTGATACTAAAGAAACCTGGGAAGTTATTCTTTGTTTGTCATCCAAAACTAGCTAGGACTGGTTTGCAGATGCCAGTTTTAAGACTCTTTCTTTAGTTCTTTGTTTCTCAAAACAAAACATCTTCATCGTGATATTTTTTCTTCTTTCTTCTTTAATGGCACAACAGCCCACGGAGGGCCTAGGCCGAGCTTTCACATCCACGCATGTTGTGCTTGTTATATTTGTACATGAATGCAAGGACATTACAGTTTTATACGGAATCCAAACGGCGGATTCCATTGCCTGCCCAGAGGTGGTACGGTTTGGAAAAATAGTTTTCTAAACTTTTTGGTTTTGCCTGTGCCGTGATTTGAACCTCGGAAAGTCGGCATAGGAGGCCAATGCACTACCAACTATGCTATGCTATGACCACTGTGATATTATTTAGTTCTCAATATTTCTTCAATATTCAGATTTCTAGCTCCATTGAATGCTCCACAGGACTATTGAATGTCAGGTTTTCCGCTTTCTTGCACACTTGTACTCGAGTGCTTTTATTCAGTTTCGATTTAGAGAGCTGGCTATTGTACGAACCCTACATCTGAAGCTGTCGTATACGGCTCTTATGAGATGAATCATTGCAGTTGAAGTGTAGCTGGCGCACCCTTTTTAAGTGAAACTTCTTATGGCGGCGTACTGAACAGCAACCGTTTGTTTGCCGAATTAATTTTAATTTTGTTTTGCTCTCTATGCACACATGAAAAATTTTCAACAAACTCATTTCTCTCACTCTCTTTACTAAGAAATATGGTCAAAAGTCAAAATGTTACGCTGTAATACATATGTAGAGTGGTGGGGAGTAGAACGTCGCAAACAAAAGAGCAAGACCACACACAAAATCCACTCCTGCAACAACAATACGAACAGCACCATCTCTTCACTCTCTTCTCTTTCTCTTATTTATGTATTTGTACTAAAGGAATTTCTTGCAAAAACAACACGTCTAACAATAACAGTAAATTCTTTTGAAGTTAATCACTCGCTAGTATGAAAATTACTCGATTGTTCGCGGTCGACCGCGTGTATATGTATGAGATGACATTGAGAGAGCCGACGTCTGTGCTTTAACTGCATCGCCCCGATTCCTATACAGCAACATTTTTCCATATACACTAGATATGAAAAAAGTCCGATCACATTACCGGCTGCTCTCTCTGTCTGTTCATGTTGTACTCTGTGATGCTCTCTCTTTTACTTATCATTATCATATTTTAAAGGGACGAGAGGAAATGATAATTCTGCGTTGAAATTATTAATACTTTTCATTTGAGTTGATTTTGTGAACAAGTTTCTTTCATTGCATTGCGTCAAATAGAAAGAAACATTGAAATATGTAAGAGGATGTGAGGAAACACAGAAAATGTAAAAAAAAGATTGATGTATAGAAGTGAGAAAAGTAGGTCGTGATAAGTTTTACTACCACCCGCGAGAGTTCTTAAACTCTCACATTTTATCTTTGAAATCACCGTTTGATTATTTTTTTTTTGTAAAGCTTTCTTTGGGAATCAGGTGAATGTAATCTGTGAATGAAAATCTTATGATTTTCAAAATCATAACTGTTTTCCAGTCATTTCGAGTCACTTGATGTCACTTGCAGCTACTTGAAGTCACTTGGTGTGACTGGAAGCCACTTGCAAATAGTAAATTCTTTATTGGTTCCGAGTTTTCATTTACTTACTCTTCAGAGATCAACCTTTTCTTCCTGTAATGGCACAATAGCCCACGGAGGGCCTAGGCCGAGATGTTGTGTTGTGTTATAGTTGTAAGTCCATTGGCATTTTATGAATTTCAAATAATTTTCAAATTTCATTTTCTTAATGATTCCAATAACAAAAACAAAACAAACAAATAAACAAATTTACATTTTAATGAGAATGCTTTTACCAAAATTACAATTACAAAATACACATAAATGTGCGACTACTATAGAATTTCCACTAATATACAGTTAAAATGTGTAAGAGCATACAAAATTACACACACAGACACCCACACACATATAGCCACACATATAGCCACCAGCTGAAACAATTGCAAATGTAATACAGCAAGAATGACAACAAATACGCAGGGCAGGCTAAATGCAGGCAACAAAAGTATGCTACTTTAAAATGTTGACATGACAATAGAAATGCACAAACTTAATGTTACATATATACATATACACACACATGCACACGCACACATACGCACACATACGCACACATTTGTAGGAACCTAAGTGACAAGTAATTCTCACTGCATTACCAACATTTACACGCTAAGCACTTTACACTTAAAATTAAGCGTCATCATCATCATCATCAGCAATGTTCGAGTAAGTATGTGTGCTATTGTTACCGGCAGTGTTGTTGTTTGATATTGTTATTGCTGTTATTGTTGTGGTAAATGTTGCTGCTATTGCTGCAGCTGCTGGTAGCTATGTGTGTATGTACTTTTGCTGTTACATGTTGTAGTGGTTTGTTTGTTTTTACGCGATTTACTACGTGAGTGCGTGTGTGTGTATGTGTGTGTGTGTATTGTATTACTACAATTGTATAACTGCTACAACAACATTTCATGCATTCTCCCAAACTCTTACAGTTCATTTTATCGTTTATAGAAAATGTCGGTTGATTCTGCCCTTGTGTCTGTATGCGTCAGAGCTGCGTGTTTTTCTCTTTATGTCTGTTCTGGAATTTTAGTAATTTACAACCATAAATATATTAATAACATATCATTATTGGTAGTTTTCTTGTATTGATGTTGATCACTTTTTGTACGATTTCTCGTTGTATCGCCATCCTCAAACTTACGTTAGCTTAATATGAAAATGATTGAAAATAAGTATTTAGAACTTACAATAAGGTATGAAGCTCATCTTTCACTGGAAGATGTGCACTTTCTGATATATCTTCTGTACTATCGAAAAATAATACGAATGAAGATGCTGACGGTATAGTAAAACAATTTTTAAACCTCCAAGTGCCTAAAAGTATGCACAACATATGAACTAGTTTCATTTTACCTATTTATCGTTTCAATATGTTGAAAAGGTCGCTCCGTTTGAGGTTTCATGCAAGAAATTGTTCCTTTAATCATATGCAAGAACTTTATCAACTGACTTACCAACAACAAGGAATTCTATTTCTGGAACCTAGACGACAGCAACGTTAATTTGCTGTTCTACATCAGTGGGGAAAAATATAATTGCTCAAAGATCCACAGTCATCTGCACTGTAGATGGTTAGGAGAAATAATTACTTTAACTAAGGGCTGTTCACCAAATTATTCCACAATACATGAGGATATGATGGGCAAGTGTCATATAGTATATTAGGTGCAGTCTATACATCTTAATAAATGTTTACTATCAGTTATCTTCGCCTAAGTATAAAGGAAAGTAATAAACTGTTAAAACTCTTAAGAAGAAAAGCATCGCTGTCCGGACTGTGATACGGATGCGCTCCACGGTCGTATAAAGCGGGTAGAATTCGTAGGAAAAAAATCAAAACAAAAAAAATCGTGGTATTACGTACTATGGTCCCAAAGGGGCCCAGGCGGATCTGTCGTCGTTACTATAACCTAATCTTATCTAAGGCTTTATGGTTTACAGCTAGAGGGCAATCCTAGGCTAGGGGAAAAATATACAACAATTGCTTTAACTTCAATGCTAGTCCCTTATTGTTCTACAGTCATAATATTTAAGACTAGTAAAAAGGGGGGAGGGTGAAGGGTTCAACCAAAAGAAGAACCAGGCCAAAGAGAAAGAAGAGATAGAGAGCAGATGGGAAAAAGAAGAAACGAGAAGAGTGGAGAGAAACGTTTGATAAGTAGGGTGTAAGTGATGGAAAAATAGAAGAAGGAGAAAGTAGAGAAGGAGAGAGAGGGGTAAGGAAGTAAGGAAGTAGGAGAAGGTAGAGGAAGAAGGAGAAGGTAGAGCCAGAACGAGAAGCTAGAGGAAGAAGGAGAAGGTAGAGGATGAAGGAGAAGGTAGGTGAAGAAGGAGAAAGTAGGTGAAGAAGGAGAAGGTAGGTGAAGAAGGAGAAGGTTGGCTCGATGACTGGTTTGACTCAAAAAACGAACAGTTTTTTTTTTGGCGAGATGGGGAAAATGTGTAGGTAGCAATGGCCATTACTTTGAAGATTGAATGTATAACAATTTTTCTTGAATAAAAAAATTATCGGTTTCATACCGCTACACCTGGTAGAACATTTTGATATTGCACGAAGCCAGTGTTGTCAAGGTCGAACTTCTGGAGATCAGTGAAGCCTAACTGGCCAAGGCTTAAAAGAGGTCTGAAGTAGCTATTTTTACAGACAGCCAAGCGGCTATCAAAGCTCTAGGCTCATACTTAGTATCCTCTAAGTTAGTTAACCAATGTAGGAAGTTACTCAACACTCTAAGTCATTGGCTGAAGTCAATAAAAGGATCAGCTCTGGATGTAACTCAGATGCAATCAGTAGCAATTCTGATGACCAAATTAAGGCTGATGTACTCTCTCAATTCCTTACCCTTACAGATAGCACATTGTAAAAATTTTCCACATGCGCCGTAACCCAGAAAACATGGTCCAAATTTGACAGCAGTATAAAAAGGCATCTACTTGATCGTATTCAATCTGTTGTAGCCAGGTTTACTCCAGTATGGAACGAAGGGAAACTGGGTAATAGGTGGGCGACCTTACCGTCACACTCCGCATTCCACACAACACACATTGCAGGAGCAGCAATTACCTGGAATGAAACATAATCTCTTTGTCACTGCCCGGCTCTTGCCAAAATCAGACTCAAATCATTCACAAATCCATTTCTAGACAGAGCACCAAGATTTCCAATTTCGAAATAGGAAAGCTCCTCTAGTTTCTCAATCCCACGGATTGGCTCTAGACAACAACAAAGAACAACCTACCGATCGGTGATATGAGCATTTCCAGCAATTGAATGATTGCCGAAATACTTAGTAGGGACATAATTACTGTTACAACATTGAACGCACCCATTCCAATAGTAGAATTGAACATACCCTGTTATTACCACTTGGTTTATGAAAGTTAACCTCAATAGCGTTAGTCTGCAACGGGAATTCAAAATTATGTCAGCTTTCACCATGGAGTGGTCACATGATGAGAACCGTATCGCGGTTATAGCACTTTTTAAGTGTGAAATAAAAAAAGGCGATATTCTCAAGACCCTACGCCCACTCGGGATTAATCGCATGTTCGTCTAGCACTGCATAAAATTGTCTGAGGAGACTGGAGCTATCAAACACCGTCACCGGTCGAGCCGTCCACGTACAGTTCGCACGCCGCAAGTCATCAAAGCCAAAGTAAAATCAAGAATTCAGCGAAATCCGCTCCGCAAAAACAGAACATCATGGCCCTTGAGATGAATATCACGCAAAAGTCCATGAGTCGAATTGTTAAGAAAGACTTGGGACTTGGTGCCTTGAAACGTCGTACCCGACATCGGTTGACTGCAGCTTTGGAAAAAATAGGGTAGCAAAATCTAAACGTCTTTTGGTGAAGCACGCTGATAACTTGCACAGAAAAATCTTGTTTACGGATGAAACAATTTTAAGAGTGCAGGAAAAATTCAACAAGCAAAATGATAGGATAGGTATGCACGGCCATCTAAGGAAGCATCTGAACTGATCCCACGGGTCGAAAAAGGTCATCACCCATCATCATCAGTCATGGTTTGGTGGGGTGTTTCTTACGAAGGGGTCACTGACTTGCATTTCTGCGAGCTAGGACCCAAAACTTCGGCCAAAGTTTAACAAGAAACCATTTTGGAAGCTGTTGTGAAGCCACTTAACCATTCCCTGTCCCCAAACCAGCCGTAGATTCTCAGAGATGTCAGCAGGATTCTACGCCAGCCTATGAGGCTAAGACAACCCAGACCTGGCTTCAAAACAATTTGCCAGCTTTCATTTGCTCTAAATGGCAATGGCCGTCCGGCAACCCTGATCTGAACTCACTGGATTACAAATGATGGGACAGTTTCAGAGGACATGGTTTGCCACAAAAGATACCCCAACATTGTTTCTCTCTGGCTACTAAAGTTTATGCTCAAGTAATATCTTTAAGGTGTTATACTGGTGTTCGCTGTTCGACGAACACATCATATTTTACTCTCGTGCTCGGTGTAGTTACATTGGTGTTCGTTACAGAGGTGCTTTTTGTTGAAATTCACTTTTTTTGTAATACTATATTGTTCGCAACACTAAATGTTATACCAAAAACTTTAAACGATCTTATCAATATGGAGCGTGAAATCTATGTATATAAAAATGAAGATATGTTATGTGTGTGATGAATAATCTCGGAAACGGTTCGATTTATTTCAAAAATTCAACTTTCATGTAAAAGTGGCCCACTGTCACGCCCACAAATCGAGGAAAATGCCTACAACTTGTGAACCCCTTAACGCATTCACTTAAGCGAGCTGTGTTCAATTATGATTCGACGATAGATTACACTTTACATCGAACTGTAGTTATTGGTGCTATTGATGACGTATGTAATCATTGCAAAGCGTACAAATTCAAAAATGAGCCACCAGGTTTATGTTGTGCTAATGGAAAAGTCAAATTACCGGCATTTGGAGCCACCTCCAGAACCATTATCTCTTCGATGCCGCACAATATCTCGAGAATTAAATTCATCCATTGTTGGAGCATTAAATCTTCTGGCATGCTCTCCACATGGTACTTTATCGGCCTTTATTACAATTTTGTGATTATCAGTAGGCATTTGGTCGAGAGCAGTACGGAAAAGTCGAACCATTTCATTCATTATTCTCTTGAAGGAAAGTTTGGATTCGTTCAATAACATCTCGCTACTTGCTGATCAGAATTACCAAGGAAATAAATTTGTAAAACCTGATACTCTGTATCAGAAAAGGGCAATAAAGAACCCAAGCTGTGATATATTTATCCTTGGATCTAGGAAAAAGAGACAATCAGAAGCAGGAAAACTGTTGTTGTGAAAATCATTTTCATAATTGTCAAATTCATTTTCATTTCGAGACCAATAGCAGTTTTCCATGTTGTTCATGAAAATCACCTTGAATGTGGTCACAAAATTGTCACGAATAATATTCGTTGCGCCGAATGAAGTCATTTGGAAACATGAATTGTAAGATTGAATGTTTGCCAAAAAAGGCTTTGATTCAGGTGCACCACCTAAAACCAATGAGCGTAATGGTGCTGGAGGTGGCTCCAATGCTGGTAATTTGAATTAAACTTTAAATTTAAACTGCTTTGAATTAATTTTTTTAATTATGCACAGTGAAACTTGCATGGGGTCCGCTAAATATCAATAAATATATTTTACAAAATTAGTCCAAAAAAAAATTAGTTCTTTTTACTGTGATAACATCAAATGTGTGTAACAGTATTTATGTCCCTACTAATAGATTGTTTGGCTCACGTTGAATTACGTTGCGCTACGTAGCCCAAAATCGAGCCTTCAATTATAATCTTCTAATTTTCAATTTCGATTACTCATTTCTCGAATTTTGAGAAAAACCGAATCTCTCCTCTACATCGATTGATTTTTTAATACTTCTCCAATCAACACACAATTTAGGATCAGCAAAATTGAGTCAATCTCATTTATGCTTTAGAATTGTGCTTAAATTAAAGTTAGACCACTCCAGGTACTGGCCAAATGATTAATAAATAAAGTTTCCTCGAAAAAGGGGAAACTTACAACAACAACAACAAAAACACAGAGACTGCAACAATATGATATTATGCAGATACTCCAGCAGCAACAGTTCAGAGTAAAAACAAAAGGAGCAACAGCATCGGCAAAACAGTGAAAGCTGAAAAATCATTAGAATGCAAATTTGATTCAATCTGGCTGGAAATGAAAATCTTCGCTCACAATTACAAAGCATTAAGGGACTCTTGATACTTTTCTTCTTTGCATTGCTTCCTTCCACTTCTGCTTTTACTCTTCGCAAACTTCACACACTTGACTCACTCTGAAATGACGTAAGAAAAGTTTGCCTTTTTTATGTATGTAAATTTTTTTTATTTTTTTTTATTTCTATTCTCAATGTGTTCAATGTGAAAATGAAAAAAATCATACTACAGGGTGTTTTTTTGTTAGAAGTGTGTAGAAGGTTTTCAAGAAGAAATAAAACGCATATACTACTGTGGGCAAAAGTTAGTAAGACTTTTTAATTTAAATTTCGCGCGGAAACCCATTCATCAAAATATTATTTTTTTAAGGTTGGTATGACTGTCGGTGATATCTGTGCCAAATGTCACAATCAAATGTCATAATCATTAGTGTTTAGTATACGCTTGTCTTTCTGAAGTACAAAAAGTGCATTCGGCGATTTTCACAATGAGTGAAATTATTCAACAAAGAAGTTCCATTAAATTTTGTGGGCGGAATCAAATTTCTGGTGCCGAAACGTTCAGAATGTTGCAAAAGGCCTTCGGTGATAATTGTATGTCGCGAGCAAGTGTTTTTGATTGGTACAAATTGTTCAAAGATGGTCGAGAACGCGTTGACGATTGACGACGAACCACGTCCAGGACGGCCATCAACATCAACTGATGATCAACACGTCAATAAAATCAAGGAATTGGTGCTCGAGAATCGACGATTAACAGTCAGATGCCAGAGACCTTACTGGCATCGTTGGAATATCGGAAGGATCAGTGAAAACCATTTTAAAACATCATTTGGGCCTAAGAAGAGTGAATGCACGATTGGTTCCAAAATCACTGCATTGGTTTTACGAGACCATTTTGCCAAAAATTCGACTGATATCGTTCCGCAACCTATTCCACCCTATTCGCTTGACTTAACACCGTGTGACTTTTGGCTATTTTCTAAACTCAAAAAACAAAAAACCGCTTCGTGGACACCGTTTTGAGTCAATTGAAGACATTAAACATGAATCGCTAAGCGCATTGAAGGCTATTCCGGAAATTGGCTTTAACAACTGTTTCGAGAATTGGAAAAAACGTTGGCACAAGTGTATTGGGGCCGGGGGGGATTTGAAGGGAACGAAATAGATTTGGAAGAATGAATAAAAAAATTTCAAATTATGAATTAAGTCTTACTAACTTTTGCCCACAGTAGTAATTTAATGTAATGGCCAAGAATTTAGCTTTATTATAAAGGTAAGGATTTGCCATTATGTTTTAAAAACGATGTCGGGCAGGTGGCAGCCGCTGCTGGTTCGAATAAATTCCAGCCGAGAGGGCCAATTTTCGACCACTTTTTCCAGCAATTCAGCAATTGAGGCCGTATATCAGTAATAACGCGCATAACCCGAATATTCTCTTCCAAGGCGTCAATCGTCTCGGGCTTATCTGCGTAGGCAAGCAACTTCACATAACCCCACAAAAAATAGGCCAGTGGTGTTAAATCGCACGATCTTGGAGGCCACGCCACAGGCCCACGACGCGAGATAATGATAATGCGCTCACCAAAAGTTTCCTTCAATAAATTGATTGTGATTGTTTCGTTGGCTGTATGGCATGTAGCGCCGTCTTGTTGGAACCAAAGGTCGTCCACATCAACATCAACATCCTCCAATTCAGGCACGAAAAAGTCATTAATCATGGCTCTGTAGCGTTCCCCATTGACTGTAACATTATGACCGGCTTCATCTTTGAAGAAATATGGACCGATGATTCCCTCTGCCCATAGAGCACACCAAACAGTGACTTTTTGAGGATGTAACTATGTAACGGCGTCTCAACAATGGCTTGTGGATTATGATAACTCCAAATGCGACAATTTTGCTTATTAACGTACCCATTCAATCAAAAGTGAGCTTCATCGCTGAACAAAATTTACTTCTGAAAATCAGGGTCGGTGGCCATCTCGTTTTGGGCCCATTCACCGAACGATTTGCAAACGTTGTTCAGGAGTAAGTCTATTCATTATGAAATGGCAAACCAAACTGAGCATAAATCAAGTGACAGCTGGTAAAAAAGACCAACTCCAAAAAAGTATTGACAGATTGAAAACCACACTTCTAAAAACAAACACCCTTTAAATAGTTTGACAAAGTGAAGTAGTGGAAAAAAAATCACAGCATAAATTTACGCTAAACTGAGATTTAAAATGGATTTTCTAAGCTAAAACACAACGATGTCGAAGAAGTAGATGAAATACTCCTCAGACGAGAGCGTTTATGCAATTGTTAGTAAGAGCGACATGGAGATGATGAGACATGGAGAATATTTTTCGATAAATTCGTTGTTATTGTAGAGTAGAAGCACGCATCGAGAGATATATTCGTCTCATAGACACTTTATAGAGCTCAGAGCGGGAGCAACCCAACTTATGTGTACGTATGCGAATTTTGTAATCAAACTGTGTATTCATCACACACACACACATACATACGCTTACTATCAACAGACACACACACACACACACACACAAACATACAAACTCTCACATAGTACGTACGTATTTACATTTCAGATTTCAAATTTTGCTGATACCCTACATGCGAGTAAGTAAGCAGCAGAGAATGATTTATAGAAGTATTTTAAAATATAATTTTGGTTTTGATTTATTTTTACTAAAATAAAGAACTGATGATTTCACTCATTCTAAAAGGCGACTTGTATCGTACCTTGAAGATCTAGATATTTACATATTTCAATATACTCGTAGATGTCCTCATTCAATGCGGGTATATCGTTAACGTTCTCTGCCATTGCCATGATCTGATTTGAGCTGAAAAAATGCAAAAGGGAGGGGCTTATAATAATAATATTTTCACTAGAACTTACGAAATGTGTTTTAACATTATACACGTACATTTCAATTTAAAATTGTTTTGCGATCTCGAAGGCAATCTCGGTGCGTCTCATTGCAGCGATGTCCTATGAATGAACAACTGCATTCAACCGCTACGATCGCAATAGAAATATTCATTTTCGTTTTTGAGGTTATGAAAACTCGTGTGGAACTACACTTATACACAAGGTCATGCTGATAAGAATTTGTTAAAATTTCCACCCTTATTTGTGCTGATGTACAGAGGCGGATCAAGGGCTTTGGTTTGGAGAAATGGATGATTTTGTTGAATTATGAGATTTTACTAGATTGGAAATCACTTAAAAAATTAGATAGAAAACATAAAGACCAACACCTGGATAAAAAATCTTAATTCAAATTTACATAAAAATTTATACCAAAATATAGACAAAAAATTAACTGAAAATTTATACAAAAAAAAAAAAAAACTCAAACCACAATTCATACTAAATTTACAATAACTTCAGACCAGAAATGGAACTAAGGATTCATAAGAAATTTATATTAAAATTCAGGTCAAATTCAGGTCTCTGGGTCCATTGAACAGGTATTAAAGTATTAAAACTAAAATCGATTACAATTTAAAAACATCATAAAAAATATTCATTCTGATCGAAAACAGACCCAAAACGAGGTCACAATCAGACTTAAAATCAAAGCAAAATCAGACATAAAACCGAAATTCGTACCCAATAAAATCCAGGCCTAAAGTAAGAACAAAAATTAAATAAAA
Organism: Palloptera scutellata; assembly: GCA_958295655.1. Classification (NCBI taxonomy): domain Eukaryota; kingdom Metazoa; phylum Arthropoda; class Insecta; order Diptera; family Pallopteridae; genus Palloptera; species Palloptera scutellata. The sequence continues at coordinate 24,863,664 of OY282452.1, read as the reverse complement.
TATCAGAACAAATAAAGTAACAAAACCAAATCAAACGAAATTCAGACCGAAAGTGGAAAAAAAAAATTTCGATTAAAATTCAAATCAAAACTAAAGTCAAGCTCAGTTCAAAATTCAAATAAAAGTCAGACCAGATTTCAAAACAAATATAGAATTACAAAGTAATGCCATTCAGTTTTTAATAAAGTTTGTAATGAAAGTGTTCTTACACCGAACACTATATGCTGGGCGTATCGCATACCGCGAAGTCGACGAATCGGCGCTATTATATAGCCACATAATTGGAAATAAGTGAAAATTCTTAGAAATACCTGGAAATGTTTAAAATACTTGAAAAAATTAATGCAAATACTGGAAACTAGAAAGAAGTTTGAAGAAGAAAGAAAAAAATACATGAAAATACTTGAGTATAATAAAAATCAAAAACAAAATACCAGAGTAATAATCAAGCGGAGATTAACTCTTGCTAACAGGTGTTACTATGGGCTCAGTAGGCAATTGAGAGGTAGAACCCTCTTTCGACCGACGAAAATATTGTTCTATAAGTCCCTCACCTTTCCCGTCCTAATATATGGCGCCGAGATGTGGATATTGACGACCAATGATGAGAGGCGGTTAGGAGCGTTCGAGCGGAAGATACTCCGTAAGATCTACGGTCCAGTATGCGTGGACGACGTGTTTCGAATAAGATGGAACGATGAGCTGTATGGTATGAGTTGTACGCCGACACTGACATAGTCAAGCGTATAAAACTCCAGTGGCATCGCTGGCTGGGTCATGTTGAGCGAATGGAAGAAAGCGCTCCGCTCCGGCTAGAAGGTTGTTTTATTCGAACCACGGTGGAGGAACACGCAGAAGGGGACGTCCTAATCTCCGTTGGAAAGACCAGGTGCAGGGCAACCTGACCGCACTTGGCCTTATCAAAGACCGATCATCGGTTGTAGTGCCAGCTAAGTAAGTAAGTAAGTAAGTAAGTATAATACAAATCATTTGTAGACTCTAAAAAATACTTGGAGTATATATCATAAAGAAGTTTAGAAAATTACTTGAAAATAATTCAAAATACTTGTACATACCTGGAAGTACTTGAAAAAAAACTTGCGGTTCCTTGAAAACACTTAATAAACCTGAAAATTCTTTGATTGATTCTTATTATTACTTAAAAAAAACGAGTAAGCAAAAATACATGAAAATATTAAAAAATATGTTCAAGGTAGATAAGAGTACCTAAGAGTACTTCAAAGTACTTGGAAGTACTTGAAAAAAACTTGAGGCTCCTTGAAAACACTTAATAGTACCATAAAAAAAGACTTCAAAATGTTTTTAATAAAAAGTTCAAAGTATATAAGAGTACCTACGAGTACTTCAAAGTACTTGAAAAAACTTGAGGTTCCTTGAAAAAACTTAATACTTAACTTGAAAATTCTTACTAACACTTAAAAAAAACAAGTACGTAAAAATACTTGAAAATATTTTTAATAAAAAGTCCAAAGTTTATAAGAATACATTCGATTACTTAGATAAGAACCAGAAAATTCTTGAAAAATATTTGCAAATATAGAAAATAATTTGAAACTAGGTACTATGAAAATGATTAAAAATAATTCAAAACATTTGAACGTAAATGAAAATTCTTTAATCCTAAATCTTAAAAATACTTAAAAGTACCTGACAATACTTGAAAACATTTGAAAGTACTTCGAAATAGCTTGAAAATATTTGAAACTACGTAAAATACTACTGGAAAATATTAAAACCTAAGTGGAAATACTTGATAGTACCTGAAAATATTTTAAAGTAACAGAAATCTTTGGACATAATTTATATAAAATACTTGACAGTACTAAGAAACAATTGAATATACTTGAAATTACTTGAAAACACTTAAAAGAGTAATAAAAATGCATAGAGATTCTCAAAATATTTGAAGATATCCGAAAGTAAGTGGGAATACTTGAAACTAAACTAAAATTAAATACTAATTAATTAATACTAAAACTAATTGAAAATACTTGAAGGAACCTGAAAATATTTAATAGTAGTACTTACTTGAAATTCTTAAAAATGCTTGGTAATACTAAAAAGTATTCAAAATCTTTGTGATTTTTTAAAACACTAGAAAGTACTTAAAAAGTATATCAAAATAAAGTACTTGGAATCTTTACCATAAAATGATTTAAAATATTTAATAATAATAAATAATACTAAGATAGAATTAAAACAACTTAAAGCACCTGGAAGTATTTGGAAAATCCTGAGAACTTGAAAACACTTGTGAAAAAATAATAAAATGCCTTCAAAGTACTTGAAAACGTCTGATAGTACGTGTTAACACTTGAAATCACCTAAACGTACTTGAAACGAATTAAAAATACAAATGAAATTGCTTCGAAGTACTATTAAAAATATGGTATTACATGAATAATACTTAAAAGTAGCTACAAATACTTGAAAGTACTTGAAAATTCTTTAAAGTCTCAAAAGCATGTGGAAGTAAGTACCTAGAAACTCTTGATATTGCTTGAGCACTCTTCAAAAGTACTCAAAAGTTATTAAACGATTTTATAAAATCTTACAGTACTTGAAAATGTCTGATAGTATGTGATAAAACTTGAAATCACCTACAAGTACTTGAAGCGAATTGAAAATACATGAATGTAATTCAAATAATTTCAAATTACTTAAATGTTTTTTAACATTCTTTAAAATATTTACTTGTAACTATTTACTTAATAACTACTTGAAATCATTTTAAATAATACTAAATATTGCAGAGAAAAAATTGAAATTGCTTCAAGGTACTTACTTGAAAAATTTTAAAGTACTGAAAAATATTTAAAAATATCTAAAAATACTTGAATGTTCTTGAACATTCTTTAAAATCACTAAGCACCTGAAAGTACTTAGAAAATCGTGATTGCGATTCGTTCGTTCGTTACAAAATATTTAAATGTAGTTAAAAATTCGTTAAAATACTTGATCAAATTTAGAAATAATTAAAAGTACTTAAAAGAACAAAATACTTAAATGTAGTTAAAAATTCCTTAAAATAATTGATCAAATTTACATAGAAATAATTAAAAGTACTTGGAAATGCTTAGAAATTATTGGTAATTTTTGAGATTACTTGTAAAAGTAAAAAGTACTTAAGAAATACTTTAAATGCAATAGAGGTTGTCGGTAGTTACTTGAATTTATTTTAAAAACGAATGAAAATATTTTAAATACTTGAAGTACTGAAAGTACTGAAAGCACTTGGCCAGTACTACTGGTGTTACATTACTTTACTTTTAATGGCACAACAGCACATGGAGGGCCTATGGCGAGCTTTTCGCATCCACTCATGTTATGCGTGTTATATTTGTACATGAATGGAAGGGACCTACAGTTTAATGCCGAATCCGAACGGCGATTTTAACTATTGTAGGTTTGCCATTGCCTGCCAAGAGGTGGTGCCTTGTAGAAAAAATTGTTTTTCTACTTTTTTTTGTTTGTTTTGATTTTGCCTGTGCCGAGATTAGAATCCCGGACACTCTGCGTAGCAGTCCAACGCACTACAGCTAGACCACAGCGACCACATTACTACTTTGAAAATACCAGAAATATTTGCAAGCATTTGAAAATGCTTCACTTACCATACTTCAGTTCCTTAGGTTCAAACAAATTCTGGAAAATACTTGAAGTACTTTAAACCATCAAAAACACTGCAAATTACTGAATCAGTAAGTCTGAGAACCTGCTTTAAATTACATTAAACTTATGCTAAAGATAACTGAAGGCATTAAATTAGAGGTTTGGCCCCACGAAAAGAAAAGCTTTGCGTAATCAATTTTCGCTCTCGGGGGATATATTATTTTCGCCGTATATTGCAGATAAATTCGTATTGTTTGTTGGTAATTTCTAACCAGACACCGTGCTAAAGAGAATTAAGTAATGGCATTAAATTAGAGCTTTGGTCCCACGAAGTTAAGAGCTTTGCTTACTCAAATTTAGCTCTCGGTAGATAATTTCTTTTCGCCGTGTATTGTAGATAAAATCGTATTGTTTGTTGGTAATTTCTAACCAGACACCGTGCTAAAGAGAACTAAGTAATGGCATTAAATTAGAGCTTTGGTCCCACGAAGTTAAGGGCTTTGCTTACTCATTTTTCGCTCTCGGTGGATATATTCTTTTCGCCGTGTAAATAAATTCGTATTGTTTGTTTTTGGTAATTTTTACCCAGGCACCTTGCGTAGGATTCTAGAACTCTTTGACCTTCTTTGCCACGGCGACCATCACTGAAGTAGGGGCCTGTAAAAGTCAGAATAGACCGATGGCAATCGATGAATTCCATACGCGGTTTCCACTTCTGTTTGCATTTCAAGTGTTTTCATGCGGAATATTGTTGTTTTGTTTCATGTTGGTGCTATTGCTGTGTTGCTTGTTGTTTGCGGGTTTGTTTTGGATTTTGTTGGATGTAAGTTTATCCTATGAGTGTGTGCATCTTTAAAGCAACAACAACAACAATTGCAAATAAATCGCATTAAGTAGATCATACTTTGCATACGAAAAAAAAAAAACCAAAAAAAAAACGAAACAACAACTAAAGTACAATAGTTAGAATTTAAAGATGTACGAGTATGTAAATACGCAAACATCTACAAACATATTCACTACCCTGTATAAGGAAACCAACTGGTTTAAAGATTGTTAATAAACTGGTTTACTGAACACCACAACGAGTCTCACATTTGGTGTCTTAATGTGAACCGGTTTCTTTAGTATTGTATTGTCCTAGGCCTCGATATTAGCCGCCTCGATAAAACTTCGCCAATCACCTCAGTTATGCACGCGCAGTTGATAAGGCAGTTGATAAGGCCAAGTGCAGTCAGGTTGCCCTGTACCGGCTCTTTCCACCGGAGATTAGGACAAAAAAAAAAAAAAAAAAAAAAATATGTGTGTGTCAGTGGGATGCCCTATAGAAGTTTACTTCTTCAGAACGTTTGCCTTTTGGGTTTTCAGGTTAGGTTTCGGAATCTTGTAAAAAGGAATTTTTAACGATGTGCAGATTTCTGCAAACGATAAGCCTTTAATAGTTCAGTTTGGTGATTCTCTGATCCCAGGTGTGCTACATCTGGATTAACTTTATTTTTATCGTTTGCAACGCCCTCTGAAAAATCATCATCTCAAAAAAGGCGAATTTATTTGCTATATCACTATAATAATCATCATCGTTATCATTATCAAAATATTCAGGTTGTATGATCTCAACAGGTGTAAAATTTGTCACTTGCCGATCTGAGAAATCGCGAATGTTATGAGGATGACTAGAAACTTGGCAAATCGGTTCTATGTTTTGTTGTGCTGATGCGAGTTGATTTCTTTCCACGGAGGAAAGATCTTCAGAGAAATTTTCAAGTAAAATCTTGTACCCTTCTCTTTCGTTGCGAGGCTGGGAATTTGGCCACCTCAATGACTGCGTCATTCTGTATAATCTGAGGACCTTCGTCGGTACTTAGTGACATGAGTGTTGTTGCAATTATTGGCTCTAATGAACTCATTTGCCATTCATGCTGTCACTCCGCAGTAGTCTTTGCGAATTGTTTTTCAATCAAATTCGAAGTTTGTTGTGCCTCAAGTTGCTTGCGAAGCCTACACTCTCGGGATCTCTCCGTACTGATTTTTGGTTTTTTTCACGATAGCAGAATCTGAATTTTGTTGGTCCTCCATTTTTCGACGAAGTCTATATTCTTTCTATCACTCAGCCGCAGTTTTTTCTGGAGATTTTATCTTAACACAATCGCCATTTGTTTGTGCCTCGTGTTTGTTTTTTTTCAGTCTATACTCGTTCATTCTTTTAGCTCTAGAAATTTCTAACGATTTATGTTTGAAATGTAAAATTTTACTAGAAACTGATGGGCAGCACCATCTATCAATTGAGTGTGATTCATACTCAGTGCTCTCTATCAATCAAGTTTGAAGCATACGCGAATCGGCGCCCTCTATCATGTCAAGTTTGATTCATACTCGTGGATACATGTGGATGCATATGTGCTGCTCATCATTTATACAATCACATTTTTTTCATACTTGATTGATAGATGGCGCTGGCTTTCATTTCCGTGACAATTTTCGCTGCGACGATCTTCTTTTACCCTCTCGCAAATTTTAAAACTATTCTAAAGAAGTAAAAATCAAAAAACTAAAACATGGAAAAAAGTAAAACTTTTCCAAAGTAGGCATATTTCATAGTTCATATTTCATATTTCATATTTCATATTTCATATTTCATATTTCATATTTCATATTTCATATTTCATATTTCATATTTCATATTTCATATTTCATATTTCATATTTCATATTTCATATTTCATATTTCATATTTCATATTTCATATTTCATATTTCATATTTCATATTTCATATTTCATATTTCATATTTCATATTTCATATTTCATATTTCATATTTCATATTTCATATTTCATATTTCATATTTCATATTTCATATTTCATATTTCATATTTCATATTTCATATTTCATATTTCATATTTCATATTTCATATTTCATATTTCATATTTCATATTTCATATTTCATATTTCATATTTCATATTTCATATTTCATATTTCATATTTCATATTTCATATTTCATATTTCATATTTCATATTTCATATTTCATATTTCATATTTCCTATTTCATATTTCATATTTCATATTTCATATTTCATATTTCATATTTCATATTTCATATTTCATATTTCATATTTCATATTTCATATTTCATATTTCATATTTCATATTTCATATTTCATATTTCATATTTCATATTTCATATTTCATATTTCATATTTCATATTTCATATTTCATATTTCATATTTCATATTTCATATTTCATATTTCATATTTCATATTTCATATTTCATATTTCATATTTCATATTTCATATTTCATATTTCATATTTCATATTTCATATTTCATATTTCATATTTCATATTTCATATTTCATATTTCATATTTCATATTTCATATTTCCTATTTCATATTTCATATTTCATATTTCATATTTCATATTTCATATTTCATATTTCATATTTCATATTTCATATTTCATATTTCATATTTCATATTTCATATTTCATATTTCATATTTCATATTTCATATTTCATATTTCATATTTCATATTTCATATTTCATATTTCATATTTCATATTTCATATTTCATATTTCATATTTCCTATTTCATATTTCATATTTCATATTTCATATTTCATATTTCATATTTCATATTTCATATTTCATATTTCATATTTCATATTTCATATTTCATATTTCATATTTCATATTTCATATTTCATATTTCATATTTCATATTTCATATTTCATATTTCATATTTCATATTTCATATTTCATATTTCATATTTCATATTTCATATTTCATATTTCATATTTCATATTTCATATTTCATATTTCATATTTCATATTTCATATTTCATATTTCATATTTCATATCTCATATTTCATATTTCATATTTCATATTTCATATTTCATATTTCATATTTCATATTTCATATTTCATATTTCATATTTCATATTTCATATTTCATATTTCATATTTCATATTTCATATTTCATATTTCATATTTCATATTTCATCTTCATCAGTGATCTTCGTGTCGTTTCAAAAATCATATATGGTAAGTGAAAAATATTGTGAAGTAGATGCGAATTGGTGATTGCCGTGGCGTAGTTGGTAGTGCGCTGGCTTGACTTGGGTTTCAAGTCACGGCACAGGTAAAATCAAAAAGTAAAAGGAAACATTTTTTTTTCTTGTTAGGCAGTTACAAACATATGTAATACAAGAGTGAAATAGGGTATGCCTTAGAAAAACTTTTCACCTCGCCGTTCGAATTCCATTCCATGTACAAATGTAATACGGGCAACGTGAAGTGGATGCAAAAAGTTCGGCCTAGGCCATTTGAGCTTACCACACAATATTTTCACCGTCAATCATTATTATTAAAGTGGTTGATAACTTCATTAGTTTTCAACCACTTTAAAAACTAGATGTTATATAACTAACTATTTGAAAAACTAGTAATTCAAGTGGACTAGATTGTTTTGGCCGCACAGGGTACTTACCTACAGGTACACTATCCTACCTGCTACATATCTGCCGGTGCTGCTACTGCTGCTACTGCTGCTTGCCATATTCTACGTAGTATAACTACAAGAATGCTGTACGTGTGAACATCTATGAGCGCATAGCTGCTTAGAGAATTATTGGAGCGGTTGTTGTTGTTGTCGTCGTTGTTGTTGTTGTTGCGCTGTAATGCTGAGATGTGTAATGAGAGTGTACGAATTTCGTTGCAATCAAAATTCAAAAGTTTTCTGCAGGTGGATTTATATTATAAGTAAATGAAAAATGTAAGCAAAAAGTTTACGCTGTCAATTTGCGTTGATAAATGATGGAAAGATAATAATGCTGGAGTTTTTAATGTTTTTTGTTTTTTATGTTTTTGTTTTTCTGCTGCTGTTGAAATTTTTCTAAACTTTTTTTCTGTTTTTTTTTTTTCGAGGGTATTTGTTGAGAATAAATAAAAACGAGATTACATTAATTTCAGTTGTTGTTGTTGTTTGGGAGCTGTGACTGCCCAAGCATGAATGATGAAAAGCATATGCATTGTAAATAAAATTAAGTATAAAGAAAATGATTTATTTAGTTTGTAGAAGTTAAAGCAAGAAATTGGCTATAAAAAAAGTTTAAAGTCTCAATTTCATTCTTTCATTAAAAACGAAGTTGCATCACAGAATCACATTATTTCAATAGTTTACGCTATGGCAATGTACACACTCTCGAATACACATTCACACACGCACACACACACACACACACACACGCGCACTGGCACACTAATACTAAATCACTTCACACATACAAATATCCTTGAGCTATTTGAAACGATTAAAAGCTTAAATTCGCGGTGCAGTAGGAAAAAGCAGCAGCAGACGGCAAGCAATGGCAAAAGGAATTGCAACAACGTTGTTGGCGATGACAACGTCACCAGCCAAGAATGAAGATGCAATCTATAAGGATGAAAGCGACAAATTTAAAAACACACACACACACACGCCCAGACACATCCTCACACATTTTCACACATTTTCACACATTTGCAAACATTCAACTATAAAATATGTTTAACACTAACAATTGCGCTGTTGCAACAACTGCCTTGTTCGCTTGCTTCTCTTGCTTCAACTCATACCGCGCTAACAAAAGCAACAAGAGGAGCTAAAGTGCTAAAATATGCTTGTACTGAGGTGAAAGTGTTACAAAACGCAAAGCAAGAAACAAATAAATTTATGTTAACATAAATCTAAAAGGCATTGCTGTCCGTTTCCTTTGCCAACATACACACACACACAAAAAACACATACACTAAGAGAAAAAAAAATGTTATTGTAAATACTTAGTAGGGACATAAATACTGTTACAACATTGAATGCACCCATTCTAATAGTAGAATTGAACATACCCTGTTATTACCACTTGGTTTATGAAATCTAACCTCGATAGCGTTAGTCTGCTACGAAAATTCAAAATTATGTCAGCTTGCACCATGCAGTGGTCAGATGATGAGAACCGTATCGCGGTTATAGCATAGCACTTTTAAGTGTGAAATGAAAAGAGGCAATATTCTCAAAACGCTCCGCCCACTTGGGATTAGTCGCATGTCTACCGGTGCATAAATGTGTTTGAGAAGACTGGAGCTATCAAACACCGTCACCGGTTGCGCCGTCCACGTACAGTTCGCACGCCGCAAGTTATCAAAGCCAAAGTCAAATCAAGAATTCAGCGAAAACGGCTCCGCAAAAATTGAAAATCATGGCCCTTGAGATGAATATCATGCAAAAGTCCATGAGTCGAATTATTAAGAAAGACTTGGGACTTGGTGCCTTGAAACGTCGTACCCGACATCGGTTGACTGCAGCTTTGGAAAAAAATAGGGTAGAAAAATCTAAACGTGTTTTGGTGAAGCACGCTGATAACTTGCACAGAAAAATCTTGTTTACGGATGAAACAATTTTAAGAGTTCAGGAAAAATTCAACAAGCAAAATGATAGGATAGGTATGCACGGCCATCTAAGGAAGCATCTGAACTGATCCCACGGGTCGAAAAAGGTCATCACCCATCATCATCAGTCATGGTTTGGTGGGGTGTCTCTTACGATGGGGTCACTGACTTGAATTTCTGCGAGCTAGGACCCAAAACTTCGGCCAAAGTTTAACAAGAAACCATTTTGGAAGCTGTTGTGAAGCCACTTAACCATCCCCTGTTCCAAAACCAGCCGTGGATTCTCAGGGATGTCAGCAGGATTCTACGTAAGCCCATAAGGTTAAGACAACCCAGACCTGGCTTCAAAACAATTTGCCAGCTTTCATTTGCTCTAAATGGCAATGGCCGTCCGGCAGCTCTGATCTGAACCTACTGGATAACAATTGTTAAACGGTTTCAGAGGACATGGTTTGCCACAAAAGATACCCCAATATTGATTCTCTGAAGACTGCTTTGATTCGTGCTGTCAGCACTTTTCCACTGCACGAGGTGCGTGCAGCTATTGATGGTTGGCCAGTGCGACTTAAGGCGTGCGTGAAGGCCAAAAGCGGGCATTTCGAATAAGTAATTGCTTTTTGTATACAATATATATCAATAAATATATTTTTTTAATTTGATAACATCAAATGTGTGTAACAGTATTTATGTCCCTTATTAGTATTTCTTCTTCTATTGAATTAATTATCGATAGAATTATTACTCCATTGACTAATTTCAACAGCTAAAACTATTGAATTGATCTGAAAATCTTATTCATTTCACAGTATCCTTCCACTCAGTGTATGAAGTTATTTACTTCTTTAGTTCCGAGGACAGGACTGATGGGCACAATAGCTTCGGGTACTCTGTGCTCGGTTCGCACTTCTAAGCTTTCACCCATCTTTAATAAATTTTCTACTTAAAAAATTCAAGGTAAAAAAGTTGTCTCTTTTATTTTTGTCATTTTCTTTGTTGCACAGACAATGAGAAATTTTTCTTCACTTCTGTCGAATTCTATTAGCAAATTCTTTGCATATTTATTGTACAAGTTTTGTTTGTTTTACTTTTGAAGAATTGAGGAATAGGGAAGTGTTCAGTGCGTAAAGTGTAAGGATTAAGTGTAACAATGTACAAAGTACGAGTTGTTCAAACTTTGCAATACTCATTTAGCAAACTGCTTCAGAGTTTCATGTGAGCTTTGTTAGGTTCTTAAGTGTTTGGAGTACCATCTGCTAAAGATTTCTCTCTACTAATTTCTGTTCGAGCATTCTACTTGACATTGGCTTCTGACAGTTGATCAAGAACTGCTTTTACCAAGCAAAGAACTTGCGAAAAAATACTTTTTCTAGTTTTCGCTTAAGGTTCAGGCGAAAATTTTCACATGCATTTGTGCTTTGAATGTGTACATGAATGGAAGAGATTTGTTTGCCTTATTCCAAAAATGTTGTTAAAAGGTTTTGAAAATTCAACAACAACAAAAAAACACAGAAACTTTACAAAAAATTCCGGCCATTTATTTTTTAAAGATAATTTCACCTAAATGTTGCCCGCGGCCACGCTTCAATATGTCCATTCTGAAGGTCTTTTCTTCACTTTTTCACACGTTTCGGCCGGAATCTCACCAATGACGCAATGACGCGTTCAATGTTGGCTTACAAAGCAGCAATCGTGTTTCCTTATAGACAAGAGACTTAACATAGCCCCACAAAAAATACAGTAACGGGGTCAAATCACCTGATCTTGGTGGCCAATTGACTGCACCAAAACGTGAGATTAACTGCTCATCAAATTCGGCTCTCAATTGATGCATGATGCATGGTTTCTCGTGCAGTGTGCCATGTGGCATGTGGCACCGTCTTGTTGGATCCACATGTCGGCCGAATCCAATTTTTCAATGTTGGGCAAAAAAGGAAGTCTGTTATCATCGAACGCTACCTTTCTCCATTGACCGTAACGTTGCGGCCTTCATCCTTCATCGTCTCTGAAGAAGTACGGCCCAATGATACCGCCTACCGATAAACCGAACAGCACCAAACAGTGCATTTTTCGGGATGCATTGGTAGCTGCTGAATTTCCACTGGCTTGTGTTCACTGCAAATATGCCAATTCTGCTTATTCACGTATCCATTGAGCCAAAAATGAGCCTCGTCGCTGAAGACAATATTGCGATAAACACATTTTTCACAGACCACGAATTTTGATAATAAATTTCAATAATTTGCAAACGTTGCTCAGGCGCAAGTTTATTCATGATGAGATGGCAAACCAAACTGTGCATTTTTTACTTTGACACATGTCAAGAATGACGCGTGAACTGTCACAAATATAATCGTCAAAAACCAAGTAGCAAAAAACAAACATTTTATTTTCGAAATGAGAGCAAATCGAAGATTTCTATACTTCGGAATATGAAATGCAAATATATTTTGTAGAGAAGGCAAAAGCGGCGAATGCAGAGAAATAACAGTAAAATAAATAAAAGCGACGGTGGAAAATAGACTAGAAAGAGGATAGGATAAAAAATAGATCGGAAGGAAGAAGGTGAAGTAAAATAAGGTGAAGAGGGAAGATGGAAGAGAGAGAAGAGGGAGGAGTGAATAAGTAGATAAGTATGAGGAAGAAATTGTAAAATATAGTCAATGCTCGATAATAATAATGCTCGAACACTCACTAACGTGAACATCAACTTTTTTGCCATTAACTTTAAACCTTGAATTACCTAAACATAGTTTGTATTTTAAGAAAAGTTTCCTTAAGATAAACACACCCTTGGTTTTAATTAGTTCACGGTTACGAGCGTTGACTGCATAATAATAGAGAGTACAGCAAGTGAAGTAAGTAAGAGCAAGAGAGGAAGAAAAAGAGTGGAGAAAAATGAGAGTTTCAGATAAGAGGAGAGAAAAGATTTTAGATTTTTTAATGTATGGCAGAAAAGGGTTAGATAGGAAAGGGGAGAAACAAAATTGAAGAGATAGAAAATTAGCATAGAGAAAACAGGAAAGGAATGAACGAAGGGGAGAAAAAAATGATAATCGAGAGTACAATGAGTCGAAGCGCCGGATTGTGGGAGCCGGTGGCCGAAGGATGGTAGGTATACTCTCTTTTCAAATATTGAGAAACAAGTAATTGAGCATTTTATGAAAACTAATATTAATATCTTCATTTCTTGTACAAATTTACAATTTTCGGGATTTTTCGAAGCGTACACAACAACAAGATAATCAAAAGATAATTCGTGAAGGATATCGCTTTCATTATCTAAAATCTTCAGACCTTTCAGCCGACCTTGATCTTACATTGACAAAAGGTGAGCGCAAATAGTTTTCCATGACGATGCGGTATGTTTAATGATTCTTTGTCTGCGAACTATTAAAAATATCATATTTGCTTTGAAGCCGTTTCACGCTCTTTTTACGAGTAAACTGCGTTTGCGAGTAGCGACACACAATTGACGGTTTGTCCATTTTGAAGCATTTGGCAGCATTTCCAAAGTATTCTAGTATGATAGCAAACATTTTTGCAAAAGTAAGTAAAATTGGAAATTTTCAATATATTTTTTTGCGCGCACTTGATGCTGGCCTTTTAATGAAGCTCTGGAAATTTAATGTTTTTTAATTATCGTTTTCTAATAACTTTCTTTTGATTAATTTTGTTTCGACATTTACTTACTTACTTACTTACTTACTTAGCTGGCGCTACAACCGATGATCGGTCTTGGTCGCCTCCATAAAGCTTCGCCAGTCACTTCTGCTATGCGCGCGCTGGCGCCAGTTGATAAGGCCAAGTGCAGTCAGGTTGCCCTGCACCTGGTCTTTCCAACGGAGATTAGGACGTCCCCTTCTGCGTGTTCCTCCACCGTGGTTCGAATAAAACTAGCCGGAGCGGTCCCTTCGCTCAACATGACCCAGCCAGCGAAGCCGCTGGAGTTTTATACGCTTGACTATGTCACTGTCGGCGTACAGCTCATACAGCTCATCGTTCCATCTTATTCGATACACGTCGTCCACGCATACTGGAACGTAGATCTTACGGAGTATCTTCCTCTCGAACGCTCCTAACAGCGCCATACATTAGGACGGGAAGGATGAGGGACTTATAGAGCGTTATTTTCGTCGGTCGAGAGATTGCTCTACTTCTCAATTGCCTACTGAGCCCGTAGTAACACCTGTTGGCAAGAGTTAGTCTCCGCTTGATCTCAAGGCTGACATTATTGTTGGTGTTTATGCTGGATCCTAGATAAACGAAATCCTTGACGACTTCAAAAGTGTAGTTGTCAACAGTGACATTTTGTCCAAGACGCCGTGACTCTTTGTTTGTTGACACAAGGTATTTCGTTTTGTCCTCGTTCACCACTAGACCCACATGACGAGACTCCCTTTCCAGCCTTTCCAGGTTGGAGAATGCTGCACTGACTGCGCGAGCGTTCGTGCCAAAGATGTCGATATCATCAGCGTATGCTAGCAGCGTGACACTCTTGTAGAAGATAGTGCCAGAGATGTCAATGTTCGCAGCTCGAATTATTTTCTCCAGCATAAGGTTAAAGAAGTCGCACGATAGGGAGTCACCTTGTCTGAAACCTCTTTTGGTATCAAATGGTGGTACATTTACTTACTTACTTACTTTTAATAGCACAACCGCCCATGGAGGGCCTAGGCCGAGCTTTTCGCATCCACTCATGTTGTGCGTGTTATATTTGTACATGAATGGAAGGGACCTACAGTTTTATGCCGAATCTGAACGGCGAAATGAAAAGCTTTTTCATAGCAATTTTTACTCTTGTAGGTTTGCCATTGCCTGCCAAGAGGTGATGCCGGGTGCCGTGTAGAAAAATTAATTTTTCTACTTCTTTTGTTATTTTTTTTTTATTTTGTCTGTGCCGAGATTTGAACCCCGGACACTCTGCGGTTTCGACATTTCCAATTACGAAATTGAAAGTAGAGTTTCATTATATTACTTACTTTTAATGGCACAACAGCCCATGGAGGGCCTAGGCCGAGCTTTTTCACTATATGTAAAAAGAAATTATCGCGATGGTTTCAAAATATTATAGGGGGGGGGGTCTCCAAATTGTGGGGCCCGGAACCACTGGCTCCTGCTCAAATCCACCCCCGGTTGGACAGAAAGGCAAAAGAGGAAGTCTTATCCCAATTCATTATTTTTAAAACTCCTATTTTGTGTAATATTTAATATAATCATGTTGCATTTGGCTGTCGGGGAAACACCTCCATCATTACCATATTTTGTCAGCTTCCGAATTTGAACCAACTGCTTTCATATCACATATCGCATTCGAGGCATTTACAGCACGCGTTCCTAAATGGCAACTCCTTCTTCCTCTTCCTCTTCCTGAAGTATGTTTCATAAGCACAGTGTTATTTAAGTAATAATTGATTTGTGAAGGACTTGCGTTGAATGGTCTCACATGAGACAATATTACCCAAGGCAGACTCGACTCGACATCCTAAAGTTGCATCGTTAAATTTGTACAAAGAACTGATGCCACGGTAGGTACTCGTACTTTTCTGTGAATGCTAATTATGAAAAAAAAATACGTTGTCATACTTCTGGCGCTATTGTCAAGAACAATGGCGAACATTGAGTTAACAACCAGCAGACTCAAGTATTTGCGCAGGCGAGGCGACAATGTTGTCCTTGTAATTGGTTACGCTCTCGTAACTTGTTTACGTTACGTTTTTGCTCCTCTATATGGTAAGTGACAACATGGAAATGCCAGAATGATGTCAATGTGTTCAAGAGCAAGCACATGCACAGCAGCAGTCAGCGGCCAACAGAGTGGCATGTTGCAGAACTTGAGGGTGTTGTTGCTTTCGTGGCGCTGTTGGGGTAATTAAAATTATATTTACGTAGCACATGTGAACGAATAAGATAAGCTATTGAAAATTGTATAAGCGCACATTGAAATATGTATGGTAAGGTAGAATAGGAAAGAGTATAATTAAATTGAGTTTAAAAATTTTAAATTAATTTTTATTACTATTAATTTTTAATGCGGCCAAAAGCTGCTTGCCGTTTCCCGCCAATTTGGAGTGTATTCATTCATTCGAAAATCAAAATTAAAAGCCCAACAGCAACGCAATGCACAACGCTTGTAAATAGCCTAAATGTAGGCTATAATATGAAAGGGCATTAACATAAATTAATAATAAAAAGATTGTTAGTACTTTTATGCTCCTTACAGTTGAAGCTGTTGTTATTGTTTTTAATTGAATTCAATTATAACAGACAGAGAAGAAGCGTAGCAATAGCAATATTCTTCAAGGACCTCTATCCTTCCGTGCTCTTCCTGTTCTCTACTTTACATAAAAGCCTCACCGCACAGAACAGCACAAACTCAATCTTGGCACAATTACGCTACAGCAGACAAAACGCTTTCCTATCTGCAATCACATAAATCTCATCGTTGGAGAGTGGCAGAGTGTCGCTATGGCATAAGTATGGCAGTTGAACGTAGTTAGCATTAGTATGCCGCCAGTAATGTGTTGTGACTATTGGTTGAGGCGTAGCAGCGATTTGTGTAGAAAACAATGTAGCCAACTAACTACGAACGAGCGACACATAGTAAGCGATACATAGTAAGTGAAAATAGAGAGTGGGCGCGCGAATTTTATGCTACATGCGCTGATAACGAACCAGAGTGTCAGAGAGTGGGAGGAAAAAATTTTGTTTAAACAGTTATAACGAGATACACTTGAGAGTGGAAGTACTGTAAATGTATTTTTGCTTAAAAGCATCTCTGTTATACTCTCCCTCGCACTCTGCTGCTTTTTCTTCTGAGTGAAAAAATTAATTCCCTCGCGGTGTCTCAACAATAACAGCAACAACAATATTCAATTCGCAAGTATCTTTGTGTATTGTCATTACCATCGCTTTGTTAGTTGTTTTATTGGTGTTATTGCCATTGTCGTTCTAAAATTTTTTTTTTTAATTTATCTCTTCTACTTTTATCTTTGCATTGAAATCTTTCCTTCCATCATCCTTGAAGCGCCGTTTGCTTGCGCTCATTCCTTCACTCGTACTTTCTTCGTCCGTTCGTTTCTTCTCCCGCTCGCTCATCCATCCGCTCTTGTTTGCTCACTCGTTTGTTTGGTCACTCGTTTATTCTCTCGCTCTCGTTTTTTGCACTCACAAGTTTGTTTGCATGCTCGTTTGTTTGTTAGTTTGTTTGCTCGCTGTTTCACCCAAAATGCCGCTTGCTTCCTCAAAGCGCCGCTTATCTAAACGATTGTCTGTGGAGTGATTATGATTATTTGCGTGTTAGAATAATTGAAGTGACGGGCGATGTAGAGCGATGCGATTCAGTGCGGTGCAATTTGATGCTCTACGGTAAAGTGAAAGGGCTTGAGGTGGAGTGATTTGAAGTGTAGCTTTGTTGTTAATATTTTGCATTGGATTGAGTATAAATGAGCACAATGCTTCTGTGAAACTGTAATAAAATAATAACATTTTAATTTGTGTGGCACACATTTATTACAACATAGTACAATGTACCAAGAAGCTACAAAGCTCAGTGGAAAAAACAATGTACAAAAATATCAAGTGATTATTAAATCTTATGTTGCTTATACGTCACGATATCTATTAACAGAAATGGAAATATTTTTCTGATTATTTATACTACAGCTCCTAACATGGTAAGTTAAATTTGTTTAAGACTTTGGAAATGAATATCAGAAGAGACACATTGGGAATGAATAGCAGGAGAGAGTGCGAATTTCGTTTCGGAAAAGAGTATCAGAAGAGACACATTGGAAATGAATAGCAGAAGAGAGTGCAAATTTACTTGTTTGTTTTGCAATTGTTGTTATTGTAATTTACTGTCCTGCGATATTGCTGCTAAAAAAAAAACCAATACAAAAATACAACAAAATACCATATGTTGAACATTGAGGATTTAAGTCAAAATTCATGCGAATAGCATAAGAGAGGATAATCTTAAGCTCATTTTGAAGTTTGTTTTGTATGTTGCTGCTGTAATTTTCAATGATATTCCATTTTGCAAAACTTCTTATTCTCTCAGAAATAGTGCTGCCAAATCGTGTTTTTTTTTATCAGATCTGTTGGATTTTTAAAAACAAATCGCGGAAATATTTTAATTTGTTGGCTGTGTTTTTGTTTCAGTGCTTTCTTTTTTACTTGAAGACACTGTTTCATTTTAATAGCTGTGCTTTTTTTTTTTTTTTTGTTTAATGTTTATGCTCAGTAATATTTTTCCCTGTGCTTGTTCATTATCTCGGTTTTAAAAACAACCACTTTATTTTACCGACACTAAAATTTCTGCATGTTAAATTGCCCAATTCGTTTATACCTAGTTCACTTTCTAATAAATAAACTGGTGAATTTTTTATTTAAAAACTTAATTTTTTTTTTACTCATATTGTTAATTTAAATCTGGTGAATTGTTAAATCGCTGTGGCGTAGTGGTAATGCGTTGGACTGCTACGCAGAGTGTCCGGGGTTCGAATCTCGGCACAGGTAAAATCAAAAAAGTAGAAAAAAAATAATTTTTCTACTCGGCACCACCTCTTGGCAGGCAAACCTACAAGAGTAAAAATTGCCTATGAAAAGCTTTTCACTTCGCCGTTCGGATTCGGCATTAAACTGTTTATCCCTTCCATTCATGTACAAATATAACACGCACAACATGAGTGGATGCGGCCTAGGCCCTCCATGGACTGTTGTGCCATTAAAAGTAAAGTAAAGTAAGAATTGTGAAATTTAAGACTTGGCAACGCTGCTCAGAAAGCATTCATTATGGCTCATGCTCATTTACTCGTTTCTTTTGTATGTTGTTGTTATTGTAATTTGCTGTAACTTCCATCTTGTAAATTTTTTTATTGCTTTCTCTCTCAGAGCAGCATTCATTATGGCACGAAAAACCAACAACAAATTCCATTGAAAAACTGGCTTTTTAAATATTTGTCAATCAAGAAATAAAGAAAATCACAAATTAACCCTATGAGAGTTTGAGTATCAGAGTTAAGTACTTAAATTTAAGAAAAATTTTGTTAAATGTATATTTACATTCATACCTTACCTGAGAAACATTGATTTATCTAAAATATAACTTATTTACTTACACATACTGACTTTATTTAACTCTGGCTCAAACATTCTCATATATTGTGCTCCATTGTGCTTCCATTCTATTTAATCCATTTTCACATACTTTTTCCTTCAAATAACAAATGCAAAATAATGGTAAAAAAGAAAAAAATATTATCTGCTACTGCTGCTACTAATTTCCGGTTTGATTACCAAAATTTGCAAATTGTTCGCATTAATTATGTAAACAATGCTAATCAAAATTATTATGATTGCTGCAGTGCAGTTGTGCAGTTGATATTCCTTTTTTCGATTACTATCAAAATATAAAATTTTTGTTGAAATTTGCATGCGCCACGAAAAGGAAATCAAATTATTAATTTCCGTTTTGTATTGCAAAGCACGTTTCAAATGCATAGACGCGCACATACATACATACATATATACATGCACGCATTCGAAGAGGCACACACACACACACACACACACACATGCACACAAACACGCGAGTACTCATATAGATGCTCATAAGCCCAGTGGTGAAATTTGTTGTGCACACACTTTCAAGTGCTTGCTACCCTTCACAAATGAACTTACTTACTTTTAATGGCACAACAACCCATGGAGGGCCTAGGCCGAGCTTTTCGCATTCACTCATGTTGTGCGTGTTAAATTTGTACATGAATGGACTTACAAATGAACTAATTCCACATAAAAGTAGAAAGCTGGTAGCAAGTTGAGTAAAAATTTAGCATAAAATTTATACTACTTAAATTAGTGAACGATTGACTTTCTCTATCCTCAGAATTTTAGATTTCATTAAATTCTGCTTAAAAGATTGACTTAAATTCCTGGTATTTGAGCTACTCATTGCGTAAAACTAAATACAAATAAAAGTTTAATTGTTCAACAAAAGATTTTCTGATGCATCCTCTTTACTACTGGGTATAGTTCCGTGTCTACGTACATAGCATCACAAGTTTAATACCTAAGTAGAGTAGTCGCATTCTAAAATAATGTAATTATGTACGAGTAATTGCATTGCTATTATTGTGCAGAGTTGACACTTAACTCGGCACGGCGCTGGGCACAACAGAGTCTGCTCGAAGAATTTAAGCACGTAAAATAGTAAAACGAACAAATCTAATTGTAGAATTCACAAATTAGAAAGTGATTATGGTTGCTGGTTAAATTTTTGAAATTTAAATTGGATCAGTCTGATGAGTCGTAAATTTATATTTGTGTTTTGCTATCTTTACATAAGTTTACACATACTTATCATATATCTTTATTAGCATTGGTATATTCGCTGCATATGAAGAATGTATCAATAGGTAGTTAGTTATATACAGGGTGACAATTCATAAGTGTATACAACTTTCTTCGCGCTATAGAAAAAGTATTGTAATTTTTCTGCAATTTCCTTCATTCTTGCCTTATTCTAGATTGAGAACTTATTTTTTTTTCTTTTAATGACACAACAGACTATGGAGGGCCTAGGCCGAGCTTTTCGCGTCTACAGAGTTCATCTGATTTAATTTCTGTGTGTTCTTTATTTTACGATGTCAATCGGTCAGTTATTATAACATTGTACCAGCATTGATCGTTCGTTAGTTTGTCGTGCAGTTGAACTGTGTAAGGAGCTGGGTCGTGGGCAAAAAACCCACCGTCAATACTCCCAGGAATCGCAAAATCGTTCAAAAGCGGGTGTAGCGTAATTCAACGATTTCTATAAGAAAAGTTGCTCATGAAACTGGAATCAGTTCGACTCTTAGCAAAAAAAAGAACTATGTCTCAATGTTTACAAGGCCAGTTACTTACGGATGAAAACAAGCGCTTACGACTCCAAAGATGTCGCCTACTTCAATGTCGGGCCGCAGCAACTGGGCTGCGAAAAAATCGTCTTCACAGATAAAAATTTGTTTATAAGTACTCTTCAACTACCTCAAAACCGACAAAATAACTTAAGCTGGTCAATAGAGACTCCTGACCCATTATTTGTCATTCAACATCGCCAAAATCGGCAATCAGTCATGATATGTGGTAGGATTTGCGCAAATGGCAAGACATCCGTGATTTTTATGGAACAAGGAGTCAAAATCAACCAAGAAGTGTACCGTGGTGAAATTTTAGAGGCTCTTGGCCCCACAGCACTTTGGCGATAATGATTGGACGTTCCAGCAAGATTCTGTGCCAGCTCACAGAGCCAAAACGATACAAGAATGGTGCAGGGCTCATTTTTCTGATCTTATCACATCTCCAGAATGGCCATCATATTCGCCCGATCTCAATCCGATGAATTACAGCGTATTGTCTATTTTAGAGGCTAGGGTATGTGCTAAACGTCGTTTAAATTTGCAGTCTCTGAAAAAGATGTTTACATCATTAATGGGCCGGAATAACGGTGGAGGAGCTGCGGCCCATAGCCAACAAATTTTCAAAGCGTTTGAAGCTGTGCATTCGTAACAAGGGTGGCCACTTCGAAACCGGCTGAATATATTTTTACTCATACTTTATGTTATCTTTTTCTTCAGTCTGTTTTTCGTTTCTAATTACAATAATTATTTGATGTGCAAAACTGTTGCATACTCTTATTAATTGTCACCCTATAAACATGAAAGCACTTAGCTTTAGTTATTATGTTTATTATTCGTTCATTCAATTCATTTTCATTCACAGATTACTTTATTGATTCGTTCATTAATCCATTCACTGATTTATACTTACGTTTTTTTTTTCACACGGATTATTTTAATGAAATTTTCACTTATTTTCTGATTCATTAACAGATTTCACTCATTTATTCTCTTCTTTTACTTCTCTACTGATTACTTCCTTACTTAAGTGGTTGGCACTACAATCGATGATCGGTCTTCTTGGCCGCCTCGATAAAATTATATTCGCTGATTCCATCTTTGTATCATTTACTGATTTATTGCTTTCCTGATTTATTCTGTAATGCATTCACTATTTTATTCATTAAATGATTTACTGAATTAATCACTTATTTATTCTGTAGTCCATTCACAAATACTCACCTTAATATTTACTAATTTCCTGACTAATTGATTCACAGATTTATTAACTAGCTCATGTACTCATTCACTGATTGAAACACTTTTTCATTCAATGATTAATTCACTGATTTATTCTCTTATTCACTATTTCATTCACTGATTCGTTAGTGGATTATTCAGTGATTCATACAATTATTTATACATAGATTTATTCATTGACTCAATTAATGATTTATTCAGTGATCTATTTATCGTTTCATTTACGGAGCTCATTCACTGACATATTCTCATTTTCATTCACTCACACATTACTGATTATATTATTGATTTATTCACTGATTTGATTCATTTACTAATTTATTCACTATTTAATTCATTCACTCAAATAATCTACTTCCTTCACTAATTAATAAATTTACATATTCATTCACTGGTCGATTTACAAATCCTTTCGATGATTCATTTACTTTTCATTCAATACATTTTTCACTAATTCATTTACTGATTTTAGGACATATTTCTGATTCACTCACTGCTTTATAAAAATATTTATTTAAACATTTTTATATTCAATAATTTATTCACTGATTTCTTCCCGGACTCATTTCCTAGTTCATTCCTTTATATATTGACTGAGTAATTAACTGAGATATCACTGATTCATTGTTCATTTATTAGTCATTAGATTATTATTGATTGATTTAGTGATTTTTTTTATTGATTCATTTACAGACTCATTCACTGACTTACTTTCTTATTCATTCATTACTTATTAGATAATTGATTTATTCACTGATTTTTTATTGATTCATTTGCAGACTCATTCACTGACATCCTCACATATTCATTCATTACTAATTAGTTTATTGATTGATTCATTAACTTTTTAATTGATTCACTTGCAGACTCTTTCATTGACTTACTCTTATATTCATTCATTACTCATTAGATTATTGATTGATTCAGTGATTTTTTATTGATTCATTTGCAGACTCATTTACTGACTTACTCTCTTATTCATTCATTACTCATTAGATTATTGATTGATTCATTTGCAGACTGATCCACTGACTTACTCTCTTATTCATTCACTACTCATTATATGATTGGTTGTGCAGTGATTTTTATATTGATTCATTTACAGGCTCTTTCACTGAATTACTCATTACTCATAATATTATTGATTGATTCATTTGCAGACTCATTCACTGACTTACTCTTGTTCATTTATTAGTCATTAGGTTATTGATTGATTTAGTGATTTTTTTTATTGATTCATTTGCTGACTCATTCACTGACTTACTCTTGTTCATTTATTAGTCATTAGGTTATTGATTGATTCAGTGATTTTTTTTATTGATTCATTTACAGACTCATTCACTGACTTACTTTCTTATTCATTCATTACTCATTAGATAATTGATTTATTCACTGATTTTTGATTGATTCATTTGCCGACTCATTCACTGACATCCTCACATATTCATCCATTACTTATTAGTTTATTGATTGATTCACTAACTTTTTTATTGATTCACTTGCAGACTCATTTACTGACTTACTCTCATATTCATTAATTACTCATTAGATTATTGATCGATTCAGTGATTTTTATATTGATTCATTTACAGGCTCTTTCATTGACTTACTCTTATATTCATTCATTACTCATTAGATTATTGATTGATTAAATGATTTTTTCAAATACTACTTTATTTTCCAATTTATTTGTTGTTTTATTAATTCAATCATTTACTGATACATTCACTGATCAAATCACTTGTTCATTCGCCGGTAACGTTCCTAATACATTTGAATGATTTATACACATTTCCATTCACTAAATTTTTCATTGATTCAAGTACTGATTTTACTAATTTATTTTCTGATTCACTCACTGCTTTATTCACATATTTTGTTTGTTGATTTATTTACTGATTCATACACACTTATGTATTTATTCAATTATTCCCATATTCATTCACTGCTGCCTGGATGGATGATTTATAAACCCTTTCATTGTTTTACATATAGATTTATTCATTGGCTCTTTTACTGATTCATCTGATTTATTTATTAATCCATTTGGTAGGAGCTCATTCACCGATTTACTAACTCATTTACAATACACTGATTTACTCACTGATTCATTAACTGCTTTATTCATTAACTGATTCATAAACGAATCTATTTGTTGATTCATACACTGTTTTACTCATTGATCTATTTGTTAACACATTCACTGATTCATGCATTGATTCATTCTCTAATTCATTAACTTATTTATTCACAGATCTATTCATCGGTTTATTAACTGATTTATTCATATACTTATTCATGGTTTTACTCAAAGATTCTCACAGATCAATCCACTGTGTCATTGCTGTAACTTCTTCTTAGCTACCTATTAATGGCACAATAGCCCATGGATAGCCTAGGCCGAGCTTTTTTGGGTGATGTAACACTGAAAGTAAATATCTCAGGTAGCACAATTTCAATGAGTTACTTTAAGTAACTTTCCATACATTTTAAACTGAGCTGAGTAGAGAAAGTCTTTAACACTTTAATTTGATTTACTACGAAATACACTTTGGATGTCATAGCTTCTTTTCTTTCAGCCAAAACATTTATCCTTCCTAACAATAATATAATATTTAGTAATTTATAGCCATATGCTGTTAGAGACATATTTTGTATCTACCTGGAAATTTGTGTACATACTCAGAAAAATATCTTGAATCTATAAAATTATTATCTATTATTTTATTATCTTTAAATAGATACAAATTACATAAATTGAAGTGTGATATTTGAGGTCACAATATGTAAATACATACGTACATAAAGCTCTTAACATTCGCACAAGTTCAATAATACTTATGTATGTGTGTAATACAGGGTAAGGCGATTGAAGTGTTACCAACTTCACACCGGCAACATCTGGCAACGCGATATTGCCAACTATGTCAAATTCATACCAATGACAGTTGTTTATATTGCTTATAAGCTACCACAAGCATTTGCGTCTAAGTTTTGTAGAACGAAAGTTATTCGAAATGGAATTCAAACGTAATAGGGTGATTGCATTATATATATTTGAGAGGGAAATCACAACCAGCTCACGAACAATAGTGAGCTCAGGCGTCTCAAAGTGAATACCATAAAATGTTTGTGTATCGCACCATAAATCGTTAAAATGACACAGGCAGCATTGCCACACGCGATGGTGGTGGACGAAAAAAAAAACAGCAACATCACCTGAAATGGTTCGGAAATTGAAGGCTCTAAGTACTTGAACGAAATCCACGTGGTAGTGGTAATCAAATGGCAAAAGAACTGTAAATATCCCAGCGAAGCATCCGACACATATTCCAAAATGAGCTCAAGGTAAAGCCTTACAAGTTCCAGAAGGCACATGACCTAACACCAAAAAAAAAAAAAAGTTAGACTCGAAAGAGCAAAGGAGTTGTTACGCTTGCACGAACGTGGAGAATTACCAAACATTGTGTTCTCTGATGGGGAAAATTTCCCTATTGAGCAGTTCGTAAACTCTCAAAATGATCGTGATTACTTAACTGAATGCACTTACAAAAATTTGAGCCTACGAACGGCCACCCGAAGTAATTTTCCATCTCCAGTAATGGTATGGGCAGTTGTGAGTGCCGATGGACGCTCGTCCATCGCTCCAATCGTTTTCATCGAGCCTGGTGTCAAAGTCAATGCGTCTTATTATCGGGAAAATGTTTTGGAAGCTGCTTTAAAGCCGTGGGCATGAAAACATTTTGGTCGTAAACCATGAACGTTCCAATAAGACTCGGCACCGTCTAATAAAGCTCGTGTGAACCAAGAATGGTTAAGAAACCATGTTCCACACTTCATTTCGTCCACACATTGGCTTTCGAATTCGCCAGATGCATATCGGATGGACTATTCCATCTGGGCCATTTTGGAGAGCAAGGTGAGGACTACAAAATATGCCAGTATGGATGCGCTGAAGAAAGCGATTATACGGGAATGGGTCAAAATAACGCAAGATCATATTCGTGCAGCATGCAACTCAAGGCCATAGTCAAGGCAAAACGTGCCCACATCGAGCTAAAGTGAATGGATTCTGAAATTTTGATCATTTCCATACATTTTTATAATTTGAATATATAAAAAATAATAATAATTGTTTGAATAGGTAAATGGTCGCTGTGGCGTAGTGGTAGTGCGTTGGACTGCTGCGCAGAGTGTCCGGGGTTTGAATCTCGGCACAGGCAAAATCAAAGGAAGTAGAAAAAATAATTTTTCTACATGGCACCCGGCACCACCTCTTGACAGGCAATGGTAAACTCCTACAAGAGTAAAAATTGCTATGAAAGGCTTTTCACTTCGCTGTTCGGATTCGGCATTAAACTGTAGGTCCCTTCCATTCATGTACAAATATAACACGCACAACATGAGTGGATGCGAAAAGCTCGGCCTAGGCCCTCCATGGGCTGTTGTGCCGTTAAAAGTAAAGTAAAGTAAAGTAAAGTAAGTAAAAGAATAGGCAACAGTTCAATCGCTTAACCCTGTATGAGCACTTTGTACATTTTCCAACTATGAAAACTGTTGTTCATTTCTCTAGCCGTTTGTTATTGTTGCCATTATCAATTTAATTTATCATAGAATACGATAAATAGCATACAATCACAAAATATTATCGATTGCCATCTCTGCTTACTTACTTGTCTGCCGTCCATGTTGGTTATATGGTTTCTAGCTAATGCATATAATAATTTATGACACATAAATCTTTGATCTTCCAACTTGCACAATATATTCATGCATCGTTTACGTTTCTGCTCGTTGTTGTTTGCATTGTTGTGTTGCAACTCAAGCGCACTCACACTGGCACTCACACTCACACGCACACGCACACGCACGCACCCATCCATTCAGAGTTACCGACTGTCACACAGACAGTAAAAAGGGGCACCTGTCAATGAGCTCATTAAATTGCAATTCATGCTCATAACTCATGTTTTTGTTTTCTTCTTTTTCATTTTGTTTGTTTGCTACTTCATATTTATTCTCAGTGTATTTATGGTATGATGTTGTTTTTGTTTTTTTTTCACATTTTATTTACTGCTCCTTTTTGCTCATTGCTTGTTGCCTTGTTTGTTTTTTTCTTTCCTTTTTTTCTTGATGAACTATACTTTTTTCCACTTTAATATTGTCGCATAAGTAATACTCGTATTGTTGTTGCAAAAATCCTTGAACAACATTTTTAAATTCTCATTATTTTCTCTCACAACTTTCATACATAGTAGAAAAGAATCTGATTGTAATGGTCGGTACAATTGGATCTGGAAGGAAGGACGATATAAATATTTTACTTACTTTACTTAACTGGCACTACAACCAGTCTTGATCGGTCTTGGCCGCGCCTCTACAAAGCATCGCCAGTCGCCTCTGCTATGCGCGTGCTGGCGCCAGTTGATAAGGCCAAGTGCAGTCAGTCAGGTTGCCCTGCACCTGGTCTTTCCAACGGAGATTAGGACGTCCCCTTCTGCGTGTTCCTCCACCGTGGTTCGAATAAAACACCCTTCTAGCCGGAGCGGAGCGGAGCGCTTTCTTCCATTCGCTCAACATGACCCAGCCAGCGACCAACGCTTGACTATGTCAGTATCGGCATACAACTCATACCATACAGCTCATCGTTTCCATCTTATTCGATACACGTCGCCCACACATACTGGACCTTAGATCTTACGGAGTATCTTTCTCTCGAACGCTCCACATCTCGGCGTCATATATTAGGATGTAAAGGATGAGAGACTTGTAGAGCGTTATTTTCGTCGGTCGAGAGAGGGCTCTACTTCTCAATTGCCTACTGAGCCCGTAGTAACACATGTTGGCAAGAGTTAGTCTCCGCTTGATCTCAAGACTGATATTATTGTTGGTGTTTGTGCTGGATCCTAGATAAACGAAATCTTTGACGACTTCAAAAGTATAGTTGTCAACAGTGACATTTTGTCCAATAGTCCGTGACTCTTTGTTTGTTGACACAAGGTATTTCGTTTTGTCCTCGTTCACCACTAGACCCACACGACGAGACTCCCTTTCCAGCCTTTCCAGGTTGGAGAATGCTGCACTGACTGCTCGAGCGTTTTTGCCAATAATGTCAATATCATCAGCGTATGCTAGCAGCATGAATTATTTTCTCCAGCATAAGGTTAAAGAAGTCGCACGATAGGGAGTCACCTTGTGTGAAACTTCTTTTGGTATCAAATAGCGCGGAGAAGTCTGTCACAATTCTCACTGCGCTGGTGGTGTCGGTCAGTGTCATTTGGCAACGACGAATGAGCTTTGTAGGGATACAAAAATCAGTCATTGCGGCATACAAGTGATCCATAATCGTGCTGTCGAAGGCGGCTTTATAATCAACGAATAGACGATGGGTGTCGATCTGTTTTTCTCGGGTCTTTTCCAGGATTTGGCGTAGTGTGAATATCTGGTCGATGGTGAAGTTATCAGACGTGAAGCCACACTGATAAGGTCCAATCAGTTTGTTGACGATGGGCTTCAGTCTTTCGCACAGTACGCTCGATAGATGTTTATATGCAATATTAAGAAGGCTTATCCCACGGTAGTTGGCGTAGAACGTGGAATCACCATTCTTATGGATTGAGCAGAGTACGCTGAGGTTCCAATCACTTTCATCAAATTGATATTATGCATAGAAGCTCATGCTATTAACATATAATTCAACACAGATTAAAGTGTAAACGACAGATTTACATATGTATCGCTTGTGATGTAGAGAAATGTAATTCCGGATAATACCCGAACCTCAATCAAAAGCAGTATGACCTTCACGTCCTGAGGGGGCTCGGCCCACAGTGATTTGATCCAATACAAAGATTAAATTTTGTTATGCTATTAAATTTTGGGTGTTCTTCTTTCTTTTAACAGGGTACAACCGCCTTCGAAGGGCCTAGACTGTGCTTTTCGAATTTTCGGTCGCTAAACTCAAATCTGAACTCAGCTTTAGTTAACCTGTTTTGCTTTCGTCACGAACTATGGTCAAAGTTACAATTATCGTCATATTTGGCATGTTATAGTGCAAGAATGTGCGGTGCGATCTTCAAGAAATTGATTTTCTTTAGTCTTGTTGATATTGAATTTTCCAGAAAGTTGAACAATTTCTATTGGAAACCTTCGTTTTCAGCATGATTGCATACTTGCGGGGTTAACAAAAAAAGTTGAATACCAATTTATGTCAAAAAAAAAACCTGTTAAGGCCTATTTTCAAATTCAATTCTGGTATTTCCTGAGAGTGAAAGATTGCGGAGCATATTCCGATACCGAAAGCTGCTTTTGAGAAACATTTTGCATTTGTGTATAGAAACTTTTTTTTTTTTAAACTAGTTTTATGTTAACCCACTTCTGCATTAATTTTTACGTTTTATTGAATATCTCAAATGTTGGGTCATATAAAAAGTATCCGCGATTTTTCGTTACAATATGATGTTGGTACCAACTACTTTCTCATGTGGTTGATGTTTACTGCTTCCGCTACCTCCTGACAGCTTGCGTGTCGATCTTGCTCCACCAGTTGCAAAATTTTACCAACTTTTTCAGTAACTTTCAGTGCATCTTTTAGTACATTTTTGATATCGAAATATCCGGAACCGGAACGGAATTGAGCAAACCACTCCTGGGTCCGGTGTTCACTCGCAGTAGTACATTCCTTTAGTACATTTTTGATATCGAAATTTCCGGAACCGAAACGGAATCGAGCAAACCACTCCTGGGTCTGGTGTTCACTCACAGTATCCTCACCATAAACCGCATTCATTTTTGGGTATGTTTCTGCAGCGGTTTTACCTTTTCTATAGTAATAAAGAATTAACAAATCATTATAACTTTTTACACTAGTGACGACACAACTTTTTACACAACTGTCTTCACACAAATAAAGCCTGAAATGTGCTTCTTCAAACATGTGTTCCATTGACATAATCGGACTAGTGTTGCCAGATTTGTGGTTACCAACATCATCTCATCACGAAAAACCGCGGATACTTTTTATATTTCTCTACTTGTAGTTAAATTTTGCCCTCTTTCCTCCTTTCATAAATTTGTCGCCAGTGGAGTTGAAAATTGAAGGCAATATTTTTTAAAATACAATTGAATTCATTCATAAGTGTTAATATTTCGAAGTGATTTTTTGGAGAAGAAAACAAAAACCGATAACAAATTGTGAGAGGTAGGAAGAACAAACAACAACAACAATATTCAAAACGGTTAAACAAATAAGCATGAAATTTATTCTCTCATATATTCTCAGATTTTGCTTTGTATGTATTTCTGCTATTCAATGTATCTTCTCTTTCACTCTCACTCTCCTTCCACAAAGCACATGTGAGGCCAGCAGAGTTATAACTAATACAGAAAGGGAAATATTTTTTTAAATTCAAAAAAAAAGGGGATGTTTGCAAATTTAAACGGGGAAGTCTTCTACCCTCTACCTCTCTGTACCTACGGTACTCCCCTCTATATTGTAACTTGTATGTAAGTGTGTAGAAGTTGTTCCTAATACTCTGCTTTTCCTGCGTGCTCCGTTGCGTTCAGTTGCGCACATAAATTCCACTCAAAATCATCTCTGAAATACGTTTTCGTCTACATTGGCAGACTTGGGTCATTTATCATTGTTTTTCACCATACATTTATAAAATTCTTTTTATATGAATATATTTCATATTTTGTGCTTGTGTTGAGAAAAACGCTACAGAAAGAAAAAAATCGAAAAAATAATAATAATAAAAAAGTTTGCATGTATCAGCAAAAAAAAAGTTGTGTTTTAATGTGTGGGCATGTCCACTAGAAATAATGTGCGGGCTTCTGACCCTCTTGAGAAATTGAAAACTGAGCACGTGTGAGTGCGAAAACTTTACTTTTATTAGTTAAACGTACACACACACACACACCCCTCAACAATGGGCGACAGACAGACACTAAGGCCATAGTCACGCCATCTTACGGATCTTACGAATGCCATATGGATGTTTATGACTTGTCAGAGTAAGTACGTGTAGACCAACGGAAATAGATAAAATGTATTTTGTATTGTTGGTAGCAGTCGTTTTCAATTCACGAAAATGCTCATTAAATGTAACTTGGAGTATAAAAATATTAGTTTATTTCACAGTCACAGCCATGATCTGGTCTCATATTTTTTTAATTTTTATAAATCCTTTCAAATTGTTTTATTTTTCATAGAAATTTTACAGCATACTGAAAGTGACAATTGATTTGAAATCCTATCTCACAGTTTTTAGAACATACACCATGCTGAAAAAAAAGCATACACGAGAGAGAGGGTGCTTTAGTGCATGGTGGCCAAACGAATGTATTCCACTTTGAAATACCATACACCATTATTCTGAACATGTCCCTTGGGGGTGTTTCAAAGCCCACAAACGTCTTTGAGATCCCAAAAAATTCCATTTTATAAATTTTTACCTCAAAATTCATACATATTTTGTATTTTACTGGCATGATATGCTCAAAAAACTGTGAGTTGGGATATTAGCTTTTATTTTGCTGAAGACAGTAACGAGAAATTATCACGGGTTTAGGATTTAAGAGCCTAATACTAAATGTAAATATAAAATATCGCTCATACGACCCAAACTTAGCAAAGTCTTAAAAAAAATGTATGACGTCTAGGAGCAAAACCAGGTGTGGGGTATGCAGCTTTGCTATTCTAGCATCCATTTCCAGCATCGCTGCGGCGTAGTGGTAGTGCGTTGGACTGCTACGCAGAGTGTCCGGGGTTCGAATCTCGGCAGAGGCAAAATCAAAAAAGTAGAAAAAAATAATTTCTCTACAAGCTTTTCACTTCGCCGTCCGGATTCGGCATTAAACTGTAGGTCCCTTCCATTCATGTACAAATGTAACATGCACAACATGAGTGGATGCGAAAAGCTCGGCTGTTGTAACATTAAAAGTAAAAGTAAAGTAAAATGAGAATTTAAGAGCTCGCGTGTGAAGTAAATTTTATCACCGCCAACTTGTTTATCACATTTCATCACTTGTGAACTTACATGAATCTCTTTTTACATTCCCTCATGTACAATAACCTCTTATTTCATGGTTCATTTCCTTTATCCATCGTGATCGGAATTTGGCCATAAACCACCATATAAAGAATTTTATTGTATGGGAATCGGGTCCAGGCAGTACAAGCAGAGATGTTGGCTCTCTCAGTGTCATCGCATGTTTATGCATGCGATCAACTTCGAAGAATCGAGTAGTTTTCAATTAACCGAGTGATTGACTTTACTGTTATTGTTAGTCGTGTTGTTTTTGCGAGAAGTTTCTTTAGTGCAAATACATAAATATGAGAGAGAGAGAGAGAGAGAGAGCGCGAGAGAGAGAGAGTGCTTTCATGCTGTTCTTTCCGTAGTCGATTTTGTTCACTCGCTCTTTTGTTTGCGCCTTTACACTCCCCACTCCCATATGCGTTACTACATAACATTTCGATTTTACTCTCACAAAAATCACTCGATCGTGCCATAAAAAGTTTAATTTTAACAAAAATGTGAATATAAAATATAGAAAAAAGTTGTGCAAGGAAAATGTGATTAGGTAAAAAAACGCTGGATTTGCAGCAGGTCTAAAGAAACAACAAACTAAACCAAAAATTGATGGATTTGATGGTTACTAAGCCAGAGATTGCTCATGAACTGAGCTGATGTTCCAATGGGGAAGTATCTCAAAATTACAGGTGCCATCTTCCTCCGTTGAGGCTGAATGCTTAGATTCATCATTGGCAATCAAAAAAGAAAAGATACGGCGAAGAAAATTACGTTGTGTAGGCGACGAGCTGAGAAGAATATACAAAATAATTTAAAGTCCAACTATCTGAAATATCAAATCATTTCTATTTGATTAGGAAAAGTTTTATGCGGAAACCGAATAATTTCGCGAATACCAGCAAAAAAAATTGACAGAGATCTCGGCAAATTAAAAGAACAGAACACTAACAGAGTGAAGAAATGGTACTACTTATGTTAGCCAAGGGATGTTAGAGGAGGAACGTCATCATAATGCAGGAGAGAGCTCTTACAACAAAAAAACATAAACAAAATACAAATTCAATTAAAAACTGCGTACAACAATGGCTAAGGATAACTTACTTACTTACTTTTAATGGTACAACAGCCCATGGAGGGCCTGGGCCGAGCCTTTCGCATCCACTCATGTTGTGCGTGTTATATTTGTACATGAATGGACCTGCAGTTTAAAGCCGAATCCGAATGGCGAAGTGAAATGCTTTTCATAGCAATTTTTACTCTTGTAGGTTTACCATTGCCTGCCAAGAGGTGGTGTTTTTTTATACTTTTTGACTTTACATGTGCCGAGATTCGAACCTCGGACACTCTGCGTAGCAGTCCAATGCACTAACACTACGTCACAGCGACCGCAATTAGGATAACATTGACTTTAGTTTAATTTTTACAATATTTTATCATTTATCTGCTGCGAGTAATTGGATTTCATCCATTTTTTAAAAACCGCCGTTTTAACTTCTGCATCTCCGCTTTGCGACGCATTCTCCCCTTCTTCCGCTTAAATGACTGCTACAAGTGAATTGATTTCTTCCGAAAAATATTTTTTATTGTTAAAATTAATAATAAACAAAAAAAATTGTCATTGCAAAATAAAAGTTAAATTACTAAAAATAATATATTATTTATACCTTTTACAATTTCTTCGGAGCAAAATAGCTGTTTTTGAAATTATGTCGGCTCTTTCTCTTTTTCTTTCGATGACAATGGGTTCACGAATACCAATTCTGTCGAAATCGTAGCGTGATTCGTAGTTTGTAATCGGATGCTAGAACAGCCCCCAATATAAAACATGAAAAATAATAATTTTGTAACTTTTTTTAATTTTTGGTTTTTTGTTAGCTTTTTTTTTTAGAAGTAAATTAGCCTTTTCTTTGTTTTAGATATTTTGAAGCATTTTATTATAAAATTGTTGGTCACACTGGTCACATGAGCACATGAGCACATATGAAACTGAGAGAGTTTTACAACGGGGCCAAGTGTTTTTTCATATGAATTCATGGAGTTCGTACAATGCCAGCAGCGACATCGACGTACTCTCTCTTTCAGTTTAACCTCAGTTGTTTTTTTTACTCGTAATGTTGTAAGTACCACACTCGTATGTGGTGAGCTTTCCTTTGTTCGGGATTCTCTCAAATCTCTGCGTACTTTGTAATTGCTTTAATTGAATAAGTAACAGGTCGAGCTTTTAACATTCATTCGTTACGTTACCTTGCCATTTTTATTTAAAGTTTAATCCTAATGTAAAAGTTGAAGATTTATTTCAAAGGTATTTTGCTAATTGCAAATTCATTTGATTATTTAAATTAGAATGTTATTTGCCATATATAAATAAAGTTCGTTATTCATTTCGTAGTTGAAGTTAGAGTCTTTTGCAAAATTTTAATTTAACTTATGCTAAATTTGATTCACACTTAAACACACACTCTCACATTCCAAATAATTTCCACTTGCACACATACTCGTACACGCAAATATTTCCATTAGAATTCCAGGTCAACACAATTGTCTTGCTGCTTGTTTCTTGTCCATTAAAATAATTTCAAATATTTACCCTTAATGCTGAGCAAAACATACTCGTACATACATACATACATACAAAAGATAAACAAATACATTCACACATTTCGATAGGTACTGTTGGCATGCAATTTAGCAAATATTGTAAAAACAATTGGGAAATGTTGCCACAATATTCGATATGAACAATACATGCTGTTGCTCATTGTATGCTCACTGTCGTGTCGTGTCGTGTCGTATCTGGACTCTGTGTATGTGTTTGTGTGTGTATGTGAAGTTCCATCTTTCTTTGCATCTTTCCTTACCAACATCTTACCACTTCACATAATAGCCTTTGTGGTTTTGCTATGGTTTTTGAGTAGAGTTTCTATTTATTTGCAGTTGATTTGCATTTGCTTGTTTCTCTGCTTGCGTACAATTTGCTCAGTGTTTGCTCTGTTTTAATGCATTCAAGTGAAATAATTGATTTTAAATACCTACTGTCGTTTAATATGGTTTTGCGTTACCTGCTTTATGTATACATGTACACACCTGGACAGAATAATAGGTGTGAACCCAAACATTTTTAAAATGAACGAAAAAAATTAATTGGCATGGTCTACAATTTGGAAGTTCGGTGGCACTGTTTTGGAATGAAATGGGGGAATACCTGCAACAAAAGTCCTTCTCGATAAACACTATATTGCGGATTGTTTATTTGTTCAACCTTCAAATTGATCGGGACAATAAAATAAGTGTGTTTTTAGGAAAATCCCCTGGAGAAATCGGAAAAATAATCAATTTATCGGAATAATCGGAGACGGTCCAAGTGATAGTTAAAAACTTTAACAAGATTGGTAGCTATCAAAATAATCCTCGGCCCTTGAGGATGCAAAGGCAAAGTCTCAAAGTACAATCACAATCAACGTTTGTCCTATGAAAAATGTCGTTGACATCGCGAAAGGCATCGGAAATGATTGTGGAGTTATTGTGCATTCCGAAATCGTTCGAAGATGTTTACAACAAACAAATTTTTTGCATTGTAGAGTAGCGAGGAAAAAGCCATTGCCAAAAGATGCAAATATGGCTTAGCGGGTTAACTATGCTTTGCGCCACAAACGTCCAGATTATCAAGCTAGGCAACACAAAGTGATTTTTCTTGATGACCATGCACCATCACATCGAACAAGAAGGAAACAGACTCGTGAATTGGTAGATTCGTACAGCTGGGAAGCCCTCCCCCATGCGGCTTATTCACCAGACTTGGCTCCATCTGACTACCACTTATTTTCATCAATGGGGCACGCACTTGCTGAGCAGCACTTCGATTTGTACGAAAATGTGAAAAAATGGCTCGATGACTGGTTTGACTCAAAAAATGAACAGTATTTTTTTTGGTGAGGCATTCACAAATTGCCAGAGAGGTGGGAAAAATGTGGAGACAGCAATGGCCATTACTTTGAAGATTGCATGTATAACCATTTTTCTTAAATAAAAAAATTATCGGTTTCATACTTGTACACCTGGTAATTGCAATCCGCATATCCTGTTAAGTATAAAAAGCATTGAGTTGCTTCTACTCAGATTGTCAATTGCATTCACTGTACCGAAAATGGGTAGATAATGGTAGATAAGTAGGCGTGGTAGCTCTGTGGTCGACGTAGTGTAGTTGAATGTGCATTGGCTTGCTAAGTATCCAGGGTGTTCAGGATTCAAATCTCGGCACAGACAAAATCAAAAAGTTGAGAAAAAACAACTTATCTACACGCCACCAAACCTTTGGCAGGCAATAGCAAACGAACCAGAGTAAAAATTGCCTAAGAAAAGCTTCTCACTTCGCTGATCGGATTCGGCATAAAACTGTCCTAGCCCCTTCCATTCATGTACAAATTTAGCACGCACAACATGAGTGGATGCGGAAAGCTTGGCCTAGGCCCTCCATTTGCTGTTGTGCCACTAAAAGAAGAAAGAATGGCGTGGTAATTCTAATATTTTGTTTTTTCGAAATTTTAATGTTCTTCGATTTCGAATAAAAAAAAAGCGCGGGCAATGTCGGATTTTTTGCTGACGTGTACGTACTAATAATATTGTTAGTAAAATTTTAATTTATTGCAAAACTATTTGCAATTTATTGAAAATTATATTTGCAATCGAATTTGAATAGCCATAAACTTGAAAATATTTGAATAAACGAAGAAGTGTAAAAGTAAATATAAATTTCAATTAAATTTCAAAATAATAATCGTAATTAAATTAACAAAATAAATATTTACAATTTACATGCGGTTCATAGATTTTCTAGTAAATTTCTCATAACTACATAATCAAAAAAAAAAAACCTTGAACACGTTAGTGGATCTTAGTGGGAGGAAAGAGAGAGTGATGGGTTCCCACTTTAACTTTAAATATCCCAACAAACATTATGATCATTACTGTTAACAGTAATTATTACAGTAAATCCTCTCCCATATCTCCCGAAATTTGAGCGGATTTAAGTTTGCTACACAAATTTATATGGCGCCATGTGGGTTTTATATGCGGAGTTGCCACATTAATTAGAATGGAATCTTCGCGAAAGTTTCTCGGAATCTTCAATATTAAAATATATAGCACTTACCTTACTTACTTTTAATGGCACAACAGCCCATGGAGGGCATAGGCCGAGCTTTTCGCATCCACTCATGTTGTACGTATTATATTTTGTACATGAATGGAAGCGACCTACAGTTTAATGCCGAATCCGAACGGCGAAGTGAAAAGCTTTTCATAGCAATTTTTACTCTTGTAGGTTTGCCGTTGCCTGCCAAGAGGTGGTGCCGTGTAGAAAAATTATTTTTTCTATTTTTTGATTTTGTCTGTGCCGAGATTCGAACCCCGGAAACTCTGCGTAGCAGTCCGACGCATTACCACTACGTCACAGCGACCACTATATATATATATAGTGGTAAATATATAGCACTAATTTGTCTTAATTTCGTTGACACTGGAATCTGGTATACGGTGAGGCTAAAATTTACACTAAAAATTCCCTAGCTCTAATTGATACGGTCAACTAATGTGAGGCGCCCCTCCCTTCGATGGCCATGCCTTTTGATAAACCCGTAAACGACCTTAATTATTATAACGAATATTAAAAATCGAAAGTACTTATTTTTTCTGATTTTAATTGCTTTTGATCGATGATAATATTTATTGCCCGATTTTTATGTTTTCGATCTACATAGATTAAAAATAATTACATGTTTTTTTTCCTACCGATATAATTTATTTACGATTCGAACTTTTTTACTCAAGAATAAAACTTATTGTTTGAGTTTAATATTTTTGCTCAGAAATTTAAATTGTCTTTTGTGTTATATATTTTAACTCTGTAATACAAATTAGTATTGTTTTATAGTTAGTTTGTGCCGGATTGCAAAAATAAAAATCAATAAATATAAAAAAAAATATATATTAATTTTTAGCTTACTTTACTTTTAATGGCTCAAAAGCCCATGAAGGGCCCAGGCCGAGCTTTTTTAACCATAACGCTTAAAAATAAAAATTTTTACTGTTTCCGATGAAGCATGAAACTAGTGAAATTTTGGTCTACTCCGACACTTAAGACATGCACATTTTTATTATAAAATTTTTTAGAATATTTATTGTATTCGGTCTCTGTTAAATATTGAAGGTCTCGTCGATCAGGAGTTATATAGTCTCAACGTTACTGATCACCAGATTTTAACAAGAAAAAGCGGGAAAACTACAAGACGCACTCGGAGGGCGAAGTTAGCAAAGTTCTTGCATTTAAAACAAAACCAAAGACATTGAGTGGTAGGCAGGGGAGTAATAAGTACTACAAAATGTGCCCTGCTCTTCTGCATACTCGCAGAAGGCATCTGGGTGACCAAAAAACACCAGATGTTAAATTTAGCTCCATAACAGTGGGAGCAATAATAAAATTTCTATATGAGTTTTGGACTTCGAGAAGTTCATTTCCTTTTTTTTTACTTTTAATGGCACAACAGCCCATGGAGGGACTAGGCCGAGCATTTTCGCATCCACTCACGTTGTGCGTGTTATATTTGTACATGAATGGAAGGGACCTACAGTTTAATGCCGAATCGGAACGGCGAAGTGAAAAGCTTTTCATAGGCAATTTTTACTCTTGAAGGTTTGCCATTGCCTGCCAAGAGGTGTTGGTTTTTTTTTACTTTCTGATTTTGCCTGTGCCGAGATTCGAACCCCGGACACTCTGCGTAGCAGTCCAACGCACTACCACTACGCCACAGCGACCATTTCCTAACAATAATAATAATAGCAGTGTGCTTCTTCGACCAACTCTGCCAACAGAATTGTCAGCTCGATATATATCGAAGGTACCACGCTACAATATCGAGGTTTTCTCTTTGTAAAGAAAACATTCAGACATTCACGGTGCATATCTTTTAAGCCTTAGCGGAGGTCGACAACAAATTTTTACTTCCTCCCACGCACAACATAAATAGATGCGAAACTCGGACTAGGCCCAGCTGTTGGGCTGTTGTGCCTAGAGCTACTACAAGGCATTCTGTGCCTAGTATTCGTTTCGTTAATCCGTTGTTTTCTTTACCGTCTCAGCAGGTGATTAAACTACCGCAAACGGTTCTGAGTTAATGGGGCTGCCATTTACTTTGACGTTGTCCAGAATCAATTTTTCACCACACTTACAACCGGTTTGTGTCAAGGCTGCCATTTGGATGGATTTGCAGTCAGAGCTGTGGAGAGAAAATACGGGTCGAGAGGAGCAGATTGATCAGCTACGGGGCACTGGGGGAATTTGCCCCATCTCCCCAATTATATAAATAATGATTACTTAAGAAAAGCATACAGGTAATCGCCGAACCCGGCATCTCAGAGATGATAGTCTAGCACGCTGCCTCTATATTATCGTGTTCCAAGACCGATGCATAAACTGCTCGCATACTACTGTGGGCAAAAGTTAGTAAGACTTTTTAATTTAAATTTCGCGCGGAAACCCATTCATCAAAATATTATTTTTTTAAGGTTGGTATGGCTGTCGGTGACATCTGTGCCAAATGTCACATCAAAATAATCATTAGTGTTTAGTATACGCTTGTCTTTCTGAAGTACAAAAAGTGCATTCGGCGATTTGAAATTCACAATGAGTGAAATTATTCAACAAAGAAGTTCCATTAAATTTTGTGTGCGGAATCAAATTTCTGGTGCCGAAACGTTCAGAATGTTGCAAAAGGCCTTCGGTGATAATTGTATGTCGCGAGCAAGTGTTTTTGATTGGTACAAATTGTTCAAAGATGGTCGAGAACGCGTTGACGATTGACGACGAACCACGTCCAGGACGGCCATCAACATCAACTGATGATCAACACGTCAATAAAATCAAGGAATTGGTGCTCGAGAATCGACGATTAACAGTCAGATGCCAGAGACCTTACTGGCATCGTTGGAATATCGGAAGGATCAGTGAAAACCATTTTAAAACATCATTTGGGCCTAAGAAGAGTGAATGCACGATTGGTTCCAAAATCACTGCATTGGTTTTACGAGACCATTTTGCCAAAAATTCGACTGATATCGTTCCGCAACCACCCTAT
The DNA here is from genome assembly GCA_958295655.1 of Palloptera scutellata. NCBI lineage: Eukaryota > Metazoa > Arthropoda > Insecta > Diptera > Pallopteridae > Palloptera > Palloptera scutellata. The sequence goes on along the minus strand of OY282452.1, from coordinate 24,823,295 downwards.
TCGCGTGACTTAGCTCATTGCTAAGCGCATTGAAGGCTATTCCGGAAATTGACTTTAACAACTGATTCGAGAATTGGAAAAAACGTTGGCACAAGTGTATTGGGGCCGGGGGGGATTACTTTGAAGGGTACGAAATAGATTTGGAAGAATGAATAAAAAAATTTTAAATTATGAACAAAGTCTTACTAACTTTTGCCCACAGTAGTAAATTTAGTTGCTTCTGGTTGCTGTTAAATTAAATTAATTTGCATTTGCTTACATTTCATTTTATACATGGTGATTTTTCTCATTTCTTCAGTTGTGCTTTAACACTTTTCGTTTTTGTTCTTTAAGCTACGGCACAATTTTGCATGCCATCGACTATGTCGTCCATCAGCCTCATTATCATCACATCCATGGCTAGTCGCCAACAGCAGACAGCTTGTCAACGCATTCGTTTTTTTTTCTTTTTCTTTTTACTGTTATTTACTCTGAGTGCGTGAGTTAGTGAATGAGTGAACGAGCGAGGTGATCCTGCTGTCAGTTGGTTAAGTGCCGTTACTTTGGATGGGATTACACGCTTTAATCCCGAGATGAATTTGTGTTTGTTTTGAATATTAAAATGTTTGTGGTGTGTTTTTTTTTTCTTTGAATATGTTTAAGCTATCATCTTCATCAGCAGTAGGGAGCACTAGCAGCGGCAGCTTTAACATCAACATCTCTTCTCAGCAGAATATAGCCGTTTAATTTTTTGTTTAGTTAGAGTAAATGCTGCTGCTGCTGTGTGCTGCTGCTGATGATAAGCTTTGCTTAGCTTTGCTTTTCACCGGGTATTTCTTTTGTTTTCGGTTTTTTTGTTTTGCTTTTCTGTTAGGTTTTAGGTTTACTGCGCTTTCCAACTGAGCGTGAGTATGCTCGTTGTTAGCTTATTGTTATGCATTTATATTTGAATGAAACGGACACTGGCTTAAATCGCTGAACTTACGAAGTTAACCAAACACCAGATTTTAATACCGACACTGCTGCAGAGTTAATGCAAATATGTGTAGAGTTAATTATGTGCAAATAATTTATGGCTGATGACTTTATTCATCATTTATTATTTTATATTTTGTTTGTGTGAAAAAGATATTTTTGATGTCAAATGAATTCATTAAAAACAAAATGTCTTCCTCTCTCTCTCTCTCTCTCTCTCTCTCTCTCTCTACCTCTTCTCTCTATTTTCTCTCCCTGACACATTTTCAGTTCTCTCATTTGTCATTGTGTTTGTATTAACTAAGTAGCTTCATTTTACGTACGAGTATTCGCTGCTGGCCCAACAAAAATTCACATTCAAATATTTCCTATTATTTGAGGGAGGCTTCTTTCTGTAGGCATCAAATAAAAGCTGAGAGTTTTCTTACATCTAAGGAAGCGCTGCTCTGTCTGAGAATTTCTTATTCATAAATTTATTCCTTTTTAATATTCAGTTTTCTTTGCTGTTGCTGTTTGTATCGTTGGTCTTTTGTCGTTTTGTACGCTTAGCATTCTTAGCAGCTTTTGCACCTCTCATTCTCATACTCTCTCTCTCTCTCTCTCTCTCTCTCTCTCTCTCTCACTCTCACTCTCACTCTAAAAGCCTATTGCGCCTTTCTTTTTACCACTCTTGGAGGCATTTTCATTGTGTGTTTATAAACGGAAAATTTGCTGTGTCCTAATCTACTACTTGACTTGCATACTAATTTGCTATTTTACTTTGTTGCTCATTTGTGCTACGCTGCGCTGCGCTGTTTGAGTTTAGTTTTGGAAAGGATAACAAAACCAACGACAACAACAACTACAACAACAACAACAATAAAGGACATCGCTTTTGTCCAAATTCGTCGTTTGCGTTTTGACAATCCGCAAATAATGATGATATTTTCGGTGTTGTCTTCCTTGTTGTCGTTGTCGTTGTTGTTGTTGTTATTGTTGTTGTTGCAGTTGTTATGTATTAATAACAACTTATTATGCTTTTTCTTTAGTTCTTTTCATAGCTGCTGCCGCTTCTGCTGCTGCACAATGTATGTATTTACTTGTGTATTGTATGGATAATGTTGCCAGGCATGTTGTGGTTGAATTTCTTTTGTTTCCCTCTTTGGGTACGTTGACAGCTCTCTTTTTTTTTGTTTGGATGAGGAATGTATGTATGTGTGTGCGTGTGTACTCGTATGTGGCGTTGTTGTTCGTATTGTGCGCTTGCATATATTTTAATAATTTACGTTGCGTAGATATTTTATTGAAATTTAAGTGAGTGTTTAGACGCTTTTACTTTCTACACTTTGAGCTTACTTAATTTTATTTTGCTTTGCATTTGCATTTTTTTTTTAAATGATATATTATTTTGTAGCATATTAAAGCATGAATTAAAGTGTTTCTTATTGTTATGGCACTTTTTAAGTGAGAAATGAACAAAGGCGATCTTTTCAAAACGCTTCAGAATTCTGCGCCAGCCCATAAGGCTAAGACGTCCCAGACCTGGCTCAAAACAATTTGCTCTGAAGAATGGCCGTCTGGCAGCCCTGATCTGAACCATCTGGATTACCAGTTATGGATAGTTTTAGAGGACATGGTTTACCACAAAAGATACCCCAACATTGATTCTCTGAAGACTGCTTTGGTTCGTCCAATGCACGAGGTGCTTGGTCTTCGAAACATTTAAGGGTTACGTTACTGTAGCGGCAGGAGGCTAGATCAGGCCAAAAGAAAGCAGACATTGTGCTTTCTAATGAAGGGCAGCAATCTCTTCTGGAGGCACGCCTTCACATAAATTTCGGCGTTAGCAGTGCCACTTGTTACGAAACTTTTACTCCTTAGCCCACAACTACAAACCGCTTGCCATACCAGAAACTTCTTCGGGAACTTGGACTTTTGTTTTTCCACTGCTGTCGGAGTGCCCCTCGTTTCGCAGACCCCAAACTATTAAACCCAGTCAGGAGCTAACCTGTACTGCCTTTCTATAGGTTGATACCTTCATGGGAATGGCCGATAGCCATTCACTTGCCCTTGTCACAGTGCAATTATGTCGGCCTTCCGTCTGCGCCAAGCCGAGTTTTTTTTAGGTCTGGCAGCACTCACTGGTATGGTTTACGACAATTCCAGACACATGCATCTTGCGAAACAGTGACCCTCCAATCAAATTGTTAAAGTCAGATGGGTAATTAAGGTCACAGTACACATGCACGGATTTAACATATCATATCCCACGATTTCATACCGAGGTGGGAAGCACTTATACAACGGCCAGTGCCTACTAGTCCTGCCACAGATCTTCATTGGGCAATATGGCATTTTAAGTCTCACTCTTCTCCTTTGGGCAGGGACTGCTTAATGGATATTCGTATCTAAGAGTATGAAAGTGAGAGTATATTAATGGTTGCGTCTTTCGAGAGGCTGTTAGTAGTTAAGCGAAGGTGAGAAGAAGTAGGTGAAGAGGGAAGGTAGATAGGGCAAGGTATAAAATATTTGAAAAATATTGAGCTTTTCAGTATGTAGCGGCTGGCTACACTATTTACTTTTAAAAAAGAAGTGAATCTGTTCAAAATATTCATTTAATTATAATAATAATAACTGAAATCTGAGAGAGAGAGAGCAAGAATAAAATGATTGATTGCATATACATTTTTAGCGTGGAAAATATATTCACCATAGAGCAAAAACTAAAGGAGAGAGAGGAATAGAGAGATATTGCGGCACACCAACAATTGCATTCTTGGTCGTGTTGTTGTTGGCGTATACAAATTATGTCATCATAGAGCATAGAAGATAGAGAGAGGAATGTGCACATCAACATATTGCATAAAGCAAAAAGCAAAATAGAGAAATACAAATCTCACATACCAAAAACTCTTAGAAACAAAATAGAACCGTTATAAAATTATACTGTAATTGTTGCATTCTTATTGGGGAACTATGATATTATGTACATACATATTTAAAAATCAAATTGATTTCTGTCTCACTAAGCGAGCATTTCATTGTGAAGAAAAATTTGTGTTTGTTTTAGTGTTAAATTTGCTTTACTATTAACAAACTAGTAGTCGCTGATTTTCGCGGCGATGAAGGGAATGAATGTATTTTGTTTTCAAAGGATCACTTGCTTACGGGGAGTTCAAGGTCACCATGGAGATTTTCTGAGGCTAATCGATCAAGAGAAGGTTTGTAGAAGGAGCGAAACAGGGGCGTAGAAAGGTCTCTCTCGTACAGGTCACTGCAGTCTGAGAGGCAGGCTTATGTTAATGTTTTATTAAAATAATGTTATATAAAATTATACAATATTTATGTATAATTCATACACATAATTGCTTTAAAATTCATGGGTGAAAACTCTCATGATTTTAGATTCTCTCTCCCAAAAATATTTGTTAATTAATTTTTAATTATAAAATGTAGCAGCTCCTAAGCTGCTCTGCATTTTAAAATGCCTACTTTTAGTTTGGATGAGATTTCAAATGCAATATTTGTATTTATGCTTCCGAATATGTACAGCACTGCTACAGACAGACAAAGATATCTAGAATTATTGACAAATCAGTTTATAATTTTGAAAATGCACACAGAGATTTATACGCAATATTTCCAACAGAATTTTACCTAAATTTGCATCTCTCTCTTCTTTTTTGTTTTAATAGTAATACGAGTATGAGGAAATTTACTTCGTTTCATTTTGTACCAAATTTGATACTGTTGTATTTGCTTTTTGTATTGTTTTGCTGTTGCAGTTGTATTTTGCGCGCAGTAATTACAGTAAAGCACACATTTGCAGCTGCCACCAAATTTACCAACTTTTATACATTTCGTACATACATACACAAATACATACCATACAATACATGTGTGCCTGTATGTGTGTTGGTGCAAACCAAAAATTTCATTATTTTGTATTTGCAATTTGCCGGCTGATTTTTGCTAAGTGTATGTATGTGTGTGTGTGTGTGTGTGTGTGTGTGTGTGTGTATGTGTGCGTTTGAGCGTGCGACCGATACAAATTGCATTTGTAGCATATTTGTATAGCATTAATGCCAACAATTTTGTCCACCTCGAAATACAACGTTGCACAAAATACGAGATGAGAATTGCGGCAAACACGCACACGCACACACACACACACATATATGTTGTTATATGTATCAAATACGATTTTAATTTTTGGAATTAAAATTTACAAAATTTTATAATCGATTTTAAGTACCAAATTCTTTTGAAATACACTTTCAGTTCGTATTCACTATAAAGAAGTGGTGGCCACCCACACAGCTACTCAGCTAATCAGCTGAACTCGTTTTCAACGGAAAGGAACCTGGTATATGTAAAGTCTAAAATGTTCTCGCGCGCGCGCTCTGCGGAATGGCCACCACTGCTATAAAGAGACTATGAAATGAGCTGAAACTTCTGCTACTCCTCGATACTTTGAGATTGAGAGAATGGTGAGAGAGAACTATGAATGAATGACACTTAATGGCAATACAAAAAAAAAAAAAAAACATTTTATAATTGAGATACTTTTGATACTCTCTTTTGAAATGATCAATACGTCAAAAGTTACTTGTATCATTCATGGCCTAGAAAGAATTCAAATTAAATTGAATACTTGTTGTAAGCGATAGCTCAGCAGTTCAACTTTTTACACGAAATAAAATTCTAAAATCAAACTGGCAACTGACATTCCCAACTCGCACATGCACAAACAACTCACATATTTACACACATTGATTTTCTTTTGAAATTGAATTTTTAAAAATTTATTTTTTAACACACAAGATGCGACTGGACTGGTTGCGTTGCTGTTGTGCTTCGTTGCATTGTGTTGTCATATCATCACAATTCCACCAAAGGCACAATGCAATTTTACAACAAAAACAATATGAAACTACACAAAAATATTACAAAAAAAGCTCAAAAAGTTGAAAAAAAACTCTAACGATATGATACCAACTATGATTGTGTGCAATGTCCAATGCAATTACTACAACGCGAACAATAGCCGTGGTGGCAACAAATACAAAAACAAAAACCAAACAGAAAAGACGAGTGTTGCAACACAATGTTGCACAATCACCGCAGCGCATAGAAAATTGTATGTACGGTACATAAACGCGAAAATAACAGCAGCAATACGAGAAAAAATATTAATTTATGAATTTTCACAATAGTTTTTGTCTTTTATTTATTTTTTGGCTTTGTTTTTTTGGTAACCGAAATTTGAAAATTTTATTGCTTTTGTTTTTAGCAAACAAAGTTAGCAGCAAAGTATTCATCTGCATAGAGGGAGCAGAAGAGGTGGTGACAGAGAGAGAGAGAGAGAGAACTGACATAGATATCTGTGCATTAGTGTGTGTATGTGTTTTGCCCCAATGCTCCAAAAGCACTTATTTGCCTATACTGAAAAGCAGAGAGGGCTCCTCTTCACTTTTTAGTTTGCATGTCATAAGAAGGGAGCGCTGAAATCAGGCATCACGAAAGAGGGCTCCTTAAAAGCATAAGAAGAGTAAAGAGAGCGTGACAGTTAAGAGCACAGAAAAGAATATCTCATCTTACTCATAGATTATTAAAAACCGTTATCATTTGTTTTCTGAGCAATTTATGGAAAAAATGTTGCTCAGCTTTTAAAAATTATTGAGTGCTTCGAGAAAAGCATGATGTCAGCGTTCCCGAAATGCATGTTAGGGAAGTGCTTCAAATTTTATGTACCATTGGGGTATTACTTAGTTAAGGATATGTTAGATTGTACATTTAACATATGGTTGGATTTCTTTGCTTCATGTACGATTATTTGTTATGGTACATACATATGTGAGGTGAGGTGTGAAATATGGCTGCATGTATGTATATGTCTATGTGTGTGTGTCTGTTTTTGTATGAGGGTTTCTGTTTTCATTCGTATATCTATGTAAGTGGCTTTGGTTGGTATGTTCTGTGACCATCTACAGCATCTACAAATGCACGCTCTTATGTGCAATATTTCCCGACATTGCCCGACCCATGATCGAGCTCAGCTCTCCCAAAAAATGTTTTTAGACATTTTACAAAAAAAAAATTATCTTCCCCTTAGAAATTTAGATCCTGGCTAATACCATATCCGCATTGTACTATTTCCCAGGCGTAACGGTCTTGCAGTTCACTTCTTGGTCTCGATCGCAGCGTTGGTCTTGCCGCTCTTTTGTCCTTCTCAGTTTGTACCATAATTTCATTGTTCTTAATTACTATCATAATTATGATTCTATTGTATGGGAAGGGCCATGCCCACTTTTGCAATAGCTCTCATTTCTTATTCAGTGAAATTTAATATTTTTTATTTTTTCCCCATTTTGAACCTTTTAATCTGATATTTCGAAGCTAATGCATTCAATTGAAATCTACATTATAGAAGAAATGTGTTCTTCAAATTTTGAGGGCCATTAGCTTGTGTTGTCCTTTAATCATTGAGTCAATATGCCTGAGAGTCAGTTAACAAATCTATTTGAGTGCCAGTCAATGAGCCAGTCAGTTAGATAAGTTCAATAAGTGAGTCAGTAAATCAACTAGTGACTAATTCAGCCAATTAATCAGTGAATTTGTCAGGTGGTCAGTGACTCAATCAATGAATCAATCTTTAAGCAAGTATCAGTGAATCAATTGGGGTAAATTCGGCTGAATCTGTCAATGAATTTATTAAAGAGTCAGTCTGTTTATTTAGTTATGAGTCAGTATATGAATTTGCTAATAAGTCAAATGGTGAGTTGCTCCGTGAGTCAATCAGTGAATCAATAAGTGATATATCAAAAGGCCAATCAACGAGTCAATTAGCGAGTACAATTTTCAGTGATTCTCTCAGCGATTTTGTCATTGAGTCAATTAGGAAGTCAGTCTGTGTGTCAGTCTGTGAGTGACTGCTGTGAATCAAACATTGAGTTAGCCAGTGAATCAACCAGCGAACAGTTTCACTAAGGTAGTTAGTGAGATAATTAATTAGTCAGTCTGTGATCCAGTCACTGAATAAGAGACGGAATTGTTAGTCAGTGAAACAATATGGAAAATGGTTATTCAATCTGCCAATGAGTCACTAGGATGGTCGGACAACGATTCAGTTTGTAAGTATAAATGAAAGTGTATGTGAGTTAATCAGCGAGCCAACAAAACTATCAGTGAATCTATATAGTAAATTTGTTAGTGACAGTTGATAAACGAATCAGTTTCCGATTGCGGCAGTGAGTCGGTTAGTGAATCATACATTGAATTATGCAGTGTAGTGAATCATTAATTAATCACAGTCGGTACAGTCTCTTCATCTCAATCAACAAGTGAGTTAGTGAATGCGACAGTGAGTGAAGGTGAGTGAAGGCAGTCGGTGGGATCATTCAATCAATCTGTTAGTGAATTTGTTAGTGAATCCCTTCGGAAACAGAATCTCCTTGTGAATTCAGTGAGACAGAGACCCTGCCACCCAGTGATTCAGTCAATGATTCAGTTTATGAGTCAGTCAGTAAGCTGGTGAGTGAATCAGTCAGTGAGCATATTTATAAATACAGGATATGGATGGACCATATGTAAATATCTGTGTGTGTGTGTGTGTGTGTGTGTGTGTTTGGTAAATTCAAGCTTTATCAAAAATATTTGCTAGTTTTGTAGTTTTATTAAAAACCAGCAACAACAACAACAAAAACAACAGAAACTTCATTCACTTCAAGTGTCGAATTTTCATCGTAATTTCCCCCTTTTTTTTTGTTGTTGTTGTGTAACTTGTGCTTATGGTCGTTGGTTTATTTTTGCTTGCAATTGAGGTTGTTGTTGTTGTTTTTGTTTTGTTTGTAGTTCTTTGTTGTATTTAGTTGTTTTTGTTGTTGTTTTAATATTCGTTTTACATTTTCATATTGTGTAGAGTGCATAGTCGATATAAATAGCAATAGTAAAGGGTGATTTTTTTGCTACTTGGTTTTTGACGTTTATATTTCTGACAGTTCACGCGTGATTCTTGACATGTGCCAAAATAAAAAAAAATGATCGGTTTGGTTTGTCATTTCATCATGAATAGACTTGCGCCTGAACAACGTTTGCAATTTATTGAAATTTATTATCAAAATTCGTGCTCTGTGAAAAGTGCGTTAAATCGCAAAATTGTCTTCAGCGAAGGGGCTAATTTTGTGCTCAATGAATACGTGAATAAGCAGAATTGCCGTATTTGGAGTGAAGACCAGCCAGATGCAATTCAGCAGCGACCAATGCATCCCGAAAAATGCACTCCTTGGTGGAGTTTATGGTCAGGTGGCATCATTGGGCCGTACTTCTTCAAAGACAATGAAGGCCCCAACGTTACGGTCAATGGAGAAAAGTACCGTTCGATGATAACATACTTTTTTTTTTGCCGAAAATGCAAGCATAGGATTCGGCCGACATGTGGTTCCAATAGGACGGTGCCACATGCCACACTGCACGCGAAACCATGCATCATGCATCAATTGAGAGGCGAATTTGGTGAGCAGTTAATCTCACGTTTTGGGTGAAGTCAATTGGTTCACACCAAGTTCGTGTGATTTGACCACGTTAGACTATTTTTTGTGGAGATATGTTAAGTCTCTTGTCTATAGGGACCAGCCAAACACTATTGCTCCTTTTTTTAAGCCAACATTGAACGCGTCATTGCGTCATTGGTGAGATTCCGTCCGAAATGTATGAAAAAGTGTGTCAAAATTGGACCATCAGAATGGACCTCTTGAAGCGTAGCCGCGGGCAATTTTTAAATGAAATTATCTTTGGAAAGTAAATGGTAGGAATGGATTTATCGATTGGAATAAAAATTTCATTCTTTTTTTTTTTTGTGAAATTTCTGTATTTTTTAGATTTTTAAAAACCAAGCTCTTGGTCGCTGTGGTGTAGTGGTAGTGCGTTGAACTGCTACGCAGAGTGCCCGGGGTTCGAATCTCGGCACAGGCAAAATCAAAAAAAAAAAAAAAAGTAAAAAAAATAATAATTTTTCTACACGGCGTCACCTCTTGGCAGGCAAAGGCAAACCTACAAGAGTAAAAATTGCTATGAAAAGCTTTTCACTTCGCCCGTTCGGATTTGGCATTAAACTGTAGTTCCCTTCCATTCATGTACAAATATAAGACGCACAACATGAATGGATGCGAAAAGCTCGGCCTAGGCCCTCCATGGGCTGTTGTGCCATTAAAAGTAAGTAAAGTAAGCTCTTAAAAAATCACCCTTTATATAGTCGTATATAATTTTTTGAATGTTTGTAATACGCGTAAGCTAACGTATAGTAGCTTAGCATATATCATGGGCGCACACACACACACACACACACACACACATATATATATATATATGCATACACATTTCTGGTCATGGTCTTGCATCCTTTTATTTTACTCTCGCACTCATTTGGCATGTGCACTGTTTTTTTATTATGGTATTAGTGTAACACTTTTCGGCGCTGTGTTTCGAATGTGTGCATCATGCTTTCAGTAGTTTACGTGTGTGTGTGGGAGTGTGTGTGTCATTTAGTGGCATAAAAGTTGCATCGTTAAAAATATTCTTTTATTGCTAAAAAGTTGATTATTACGCTTTATAAATTTGTAATTGTTTTGTTGTATAACACACACACACACACACACACACACACATTAGCACACATATGCACATACTTATGTACATACTTATGCAACATATGGAACCCAAAACAAAATAAATCAACAATTTTGAAAATGCATTCAGCATAATTTGTTTCGCATCCTAAAATCACAAAAGCTTAACTTATACTCGAGTGTTTGTGTGTGTGTGTGTTTGTGTGTGTGTGTGTGTGTGTTTGTGTGTGTGTGTGTGTGTTTGTGTGTGTGTGTGTGTGTGTGTGTGTGTGTGGGTGTGTGTAACTTATGCACTTATCTTAATTTTCTGGAAAAACTAATAAGCATCGCAATGGTCTCAACTTTCTAATTATTGTGCGCACTTGAAGAGATTGAGGTATTTAACTCTAGAGGAATCTATTGCTAACCTTTTTGAAGCTATCTGAATTTCAGTTACTTATTCATTTTGAGTTCCACCACATTTATTCAAAATTCGTGTGCATAAGAACTTCCTTTTCTATTTCAGCAGGGGCAACTGCAATACTTCTTTTGTAAAACCAGCTACTTCTTGTTACAAACTTCTAATTGAAGTTTTGCAATCCCCTATGGACAATGCTCCTCAGTTACATGACTTATGTCTGTTCGATAATAGTTGATGGTATAGTATATGACGAAAGAAATTTGAAATAAATGCTGCCTATGGCAATATTTTGAATATTAAATTGAACACTTTATGCTATAACCAAACTAATGTATGAGTTTTTGTACTACATACCCAGCAGGAAAATTGAGGTCGGAAGCTTATCAAATCTAGTAAATATCTCATTGAAGAAATATTGATTGGATCTCTTAGTGTCTGACTACTTTCATTGCTTCTTACTACCTCTAATCTGATCTTGTTGCCTCTAAGCTCCTCTAACTGATAATCGCTTTCGATTACCATAATATCATCTGACCCCAAACTGTCTCTAACAACAATTTTAATGCTTAATAACCATTAAACATCTTTCTATATATAGAATATTTATATCACAACTTTTTAGTTTTTTTAGTATTTAGTGTTCACTTGTACGCCGCAATGTCTGATTTTTGTATCCCTGCAAAGCTCATTCGTCTTTGCAAAATGACACTGACCGACACCACCGGCACAGTGAAAATTCGGACAGACCTCTCCGCACCATTTGATACCAAAAGAAGTTTCAGACAAGGTGACTCCCTATCGTGGGACTTCTTTAACCTTATGCTGTAGAAAATAATTCGTGCTGCGAACATCGACATCTCTGGCACTATCTTCTACAAGAGTGTCATGCTGCTAGCATACGCTGATGATATTGACATCATTGGCAAAAACGCTCGAGCAGTCAGTGCAGCATTCTCCAACCTGGAAAGGGAGTCTCGTCGTGTGTGGGTCTAGTGGTGAACGAGGTCAAAACGAAATATCTTGTGTCAACAAATCAAGAGTTACGGCGTCTTGGATACAATTTCACTGTTGACAATTTGTCTTTTGAAGTCGTCAAAGATTTCGTATATCTAGGATCCAGCATAAACACCAACAATAGTGTCAGCTTTGACATCAAGCGGAGATTAACTCTTGCCAATAGGTATTACTACGGGCTAAGTAGGCAATTGAGGAGCAGAGCCCTCTCTCGACCGACGAAAATAACGCTCTATATGCCCCTCATCTTTCCCGTCTTAATATATGGCGCGCGAGACATGGACATTGACCATCAATGATGAGAGACTGTTAGGAGCGTTCGAGAGGAAGATACTCCGTAAGATCAACGGTCCAGTATGCGTGGACGACGTGTATCGAATAAGATGGAACGATGAGCTGTATGAGCTGTACGCCGACACTGACATAGTCAAGCGTATAAAAATGCAGCGGCTTCGCTGGCTGGGTCAGGTTGAACGAATGGAAGAAAGCGCTCCGTTCCGGCTAGAAGTTTTTATGTTTTATTCGAACCACAGTGAAGGAATACGCAGAAGAGGACGTCCTAATCTCCGTTGGAAAGACCAGGCGACCTGACTGCCCTTAGGCCAAGGCCTTATCTACTGGCGCCAGTGCTCGCATAGCAAATAGCAATAGTTTGGCGACTGGCGCAGCTTTCTAAAGGCGGCCATGACCAATAAGTATGTAAGTATTTGTTTAGTGTGGTCGCCGTGGCGTAGTCGATAGTGCGTTCGTTCGACGCTCTGCTATGCAGAGTGTCCGGGGTTCAAATCCCGCCAAACGCAAAATCAAAGAGCAAAAAGAAACGATTTGCAATGGCAAATCTACAAGAAAAGCTTTTCACTCTGCCGTTCGGATACTGCATCCAAATGTAGCTCCATTCAAGTACAAATACAGCACGCACAACATGAGTGGATAGCTGTGAATAGCTCAGCCCATGCCCTCCATTGACTATTGTGCCATTAAAAGATAGAAGAAGAAAAAGTATTTGTTTTTAAGTTTGATATTATTATAGTATGTTCTTTTTAAGGTCTTGATTTTTATCATTTGCTTTGAATATTTTTCATATTCCTTCGTTCTGAATTTGCCTCGAAGTTTGGTGTGATTTTTCTCTCTGATATAAGAGTACTTATGGTCCGATTTTCGGTCGAAATTTTATTTTGATTTCGAAATGAGTTTCGTGTGAGATTTTGCCCAAATTGTTCTATGATTTTGAATTTGGCCGGAGTCTTAGTCCAAATTGGACCTCAATTTGGTTGTAAGTTTTGGTTTGGAATTCGACCTTAATTTGATTTCAATTTCGTTCGGAGATTTAAGCCGAGTTTTGATACAAATTTAGCTACATTTTGGTCTAAATTTCGATCTAAATGCGGTCTCCTGTTGGTGCGTATTTGGTCTTAATCTTGGTTTACTTCTCAGCCACAATTTGGTTAGATTTCTGGTCACATTTGTTTTTGGTTGCGTCTAATTTTCTGACTGATTTTTCGGCTGAATTTCGATTATAATTTGCCCTCTTTATAATCTGAATTTCGTATTGAAATTTTTAAAAGTTTTGGCTAGATTTTTGGTTAAATATTTAGCCTGAATTTGGTCTAGCTTTTTTCCGTTTTTCGGGACTGCTTTTTGAGCGGAATTTAATTACATTTTTAGTTCAAGTCTTAGATCTAAGATTTTATTTAATCCTCAGCTTTCCTTTAAAGTGAATTTTGAGCCGAGTTTTGGTTTGAATTTTAGTCTGAATTTGGTCTAATTTATGGTGTTTTTAACTTTGGTTCGAATTTTGGTTAGAGTTTGGTATCAAATTTTTATCCACTTTTCGGTATGAATGTTTTTTTCAAAATTTATTAGATTGTTTTTTTTTAAGTTTTTGCCTCAAATTCAGTCAGATTAATTTGAGTTTGAGTTTCGGCTTAGAATTCGGTTTAAATTTCGGTCAAAATTTAGTCTGAACCTTGTGTCAAATTGGATCTACTTTTCGGTTCGATTGCTTATTCGATTGCTTATTGGTTTGAGATTTGATTTGAACTTCAGTCTGGAGTTGGTCTTGATTTTCTTTTCAATTTGATTCGAATTTTAATTGAAATTTAGTCTCCTTTTTGGCTGAATTTTGGTACAATTTTTTTTTTTAATTTGACTTCTGGTCTAAATTTAGTTTGAGTCGGATTTTAATTTGTATTCGCTTATTGATCTGTGTTTTATTCCGTATTTGATTCGATTTGTGGTCTTAATTTAGTCTGTGATTTTATTCAAGTTTCAGTTTCCTTTTAATCTTAATTTTTGTTCGAGTTTTAGTCTGAATTTTGATTTGAATTTTGGTGAGAATTTTGAAGTGGTCGCTGTGGCGTAGTGGTAATGCGTTGGACTGCTACGCAGAGTGTCCGGGGTTCGAATCTCGGCACAAGCAAAAAAAAAATAAATAAAAAATTAGAAAAAAATAATTTTCTACACGGCGCCACCTCTTGGCAGGGAAAGGCAAACCTACTAGAGTAAAAATTGCTATGAAAAGCTGTTCACTTCGCCGTTCGGATTCGGCATTAAACTGTAGGACCCTTCCATTCATGTACAAATATAACACGCACAACATGAGTGGATGCGAAAAGCTCGGCCTAGGCCCTCCATGGGCTGTTGTGCCCTTAAAAGTAAGTAAAGTAAGCTTCTAATTGTCTCAAAGATCTTCCTGATTGCGTGAGACTATCTCAATCTAACCTTGACTTCCCCTGATAACTTTTGCCTGTTCTTTTAATGGCCGATTAGCCCATGTGGGGAATGGGCCTAGCTTTTCGATTGATTACTATTGGCTTTTCCATATATGTAGAATCGAACTGCCCTCTGGTTATCTTTGACTTATCTTTTGACATCCATTTTACTTGGATAGCGTTAGACCGCGCTGTCAAGCTTTCCTTCCATTAGATTGCCTCAAACTGCCGTTCGCCGCTTCCAATTGCCTGCGCCAGCTTTTGCTGGTTCATTTTTAAAGTGTAGTTATAACGCAATTTCCTACTAGGTATTCAAAATACATTTATTTTATTTTACTTTTTCACTTGAGGTATTTAGTTATAAAGGAATGAGAAAAATGTAAAATTCAACAAAATTTTCCGATTGAAATTATTATTAAAAAAATATTAAAATGCTTGAATTCAACTAGAAATATGAGGCAAACCAAACGCTATTGCCGCAAACTACTACTGAAGTACTCGTATGGGGCATCTGTTGTCATGTAGTGGCAACAGCAGCAGCTGCATGCGGCAACAGCAGCAGCACCAGCAAATACACACACACACACATGCAATAGTAGCAACAGCAGCAGCAGCAACAGCAGCATAAAAATAATAATAATATTTTTCGACGACCAAAAGCATTCAACTGTGAATGCTAACGAAAGCAACATAGTCATCATGAATGTGTAGTGCAGTCCATGGATGACTGCATGTGTGAATGTGTGTGTGTGAATGTATGAGTGAATGTGTATCTACACATGAATATGGTCGGCAAAGGACAAAGGACATGCACGCGTGTCTGAGTGCATGCAATTTGGGCGTTTTGTATGCCCAACTTTCATAGTTTGCAGGAAAAGTCTACAAAACATCAAGAAGTAGAAAAACGAGGAACTTAAAAAGACAATGGCGACACTAACGTACATAGCTGTAACGAATATGAAAACAAAACAGAAACATTAAAAGAAGACAAACAAAGACAAAAAAAAAACAAGCAATGCTTAAAAAGAAGTTGTGAAAAAACAATTTCTTTCAGATAGAAACATTAAGAGCAGAAGCAACCAGGACTCTAGCCAAAATCAACCGAGGAGTAGGCAGGAGGGTAGGCGGTCAGGCGGGCAGGCGGGCAAACGGGCGAGCTAAGTTAAGTGAAGGATCTGAAAGGCAGGAAAACAAAGAGGGACATAAATGTCCTGTAAAGAATATCACTATTACACACACACTTAAAATGGGTAAATTGTTGTAAGCTTATCCGAAAAGAGATGAGAGACTGAGAAAGAGAGAAAAGGAGAGAGTGAGACACATTATGTGTGTGTGTGTGTGTGTGTGTGTGTGTGTGTATGTCTGTGGATGTTCGAAATAAAGTTATAACTGGCATACACACACAGACGGACACACACACTTGCACAGCACATATGCAGCATATTTTCCTTGCGCATGGACGCCTTCTTAACAGTAACACAATATTATGTGTGTTTGACTGTGTGTGTGTGTGTGTGTGTGTGCATGCTTTGAAAAGCAATTTAGCTGCTTAAGTGATTGTATCGATGGAAATTCAATTTTCTACAAAATCATGAAAGCATCATTCAAGCATATGCAAACATTCATTTTCTACACTTTCCGTTTTGTTCGCAGGCAGCATTTTATGAAATTTTCCATATCCATTTTGTATATGTTGCATATGAAAATGTTAATAAAAGAAAAATGTTGCAGTTTGCTTTATTGAATTGCAGTATTCGTATTCACACACACACAAACACACACTCACACTCACACATATGCACCATTCACATATGGTACATACGCACATGCACTCCCATTCACCTGATGCTGTCACATTCACATCCGTCCGTTTCAGGACACTCGCAACACATTCACGACACACAATCTGATGACCTCAGCATCACGTATCATATTTTGTGAGAATGTGTTAAAAAGAAAGAAGAAAAAAAAAAGGAACAACGCAATGATTTCAATTCGATGTGTGAGCATGTAGTTAACACACTTTATCTCACGAACATACACACACACACACACACGCACACACACACGCACATAAATTGATATGGAAAAACACAGAAAACTTTAAAAAATAAATTTATTTACTCGCAGAGCAGAATTTGGCACGCCACTTGTGTGGCCGCGTGTTCGCGTGTCATTTTGCAAAATTTCAATTTCAATCATTTTCACAAATTTCACATTTCACATCCGCATCCGTATCCGTTTTCCATTTTCCGTTTTCCGTCTTCCGTCTTCCGTCTTCCGCATCCGTTGGAAATTTACAATGGCTCGTAATTAAGTGCCTATACAATTACTTGATCCACATTGGCTGCTGTCGTTGCAACATGGATGCTGCTACTGCTGCTGCTACTGTTGCTCTTGCAACTTTTCTCACTCATCGCCGTATTGTTGTTGCTTCGATTGCTGGTCCTGCCCTGCTTAATATAATTAATATTGTTAGTTGTCAAATGAGAATGTAAAGTTCTCGCTCGTGTTTCTCTTTATGCAGGTACCACGCATAAGGAGTCTTAAGGACTGCCATTTGCATTGTAAAGTGCAATGTATTAATTTTTATTTAATTAAATTAAATTCATTAACTTCATGTAGACCTGCTTCATTCATGTTTTTTTTTTTTTTTTTTTTGGAGGATGAAAGCATTGCAAGCCTCAGTCAGTTCAGTGCGAGACCCCCCCACCCACTAAAACCACCTCTCATGTCCGGACGGTAGGTCCTCCCGGAACCACAGTTAAGTATTTCGTCGGGAGGCCGTCAGAGCATTACTGCTCAAGCGTCAGTTATTGGTAAGTCAAGTTAGCTGTCTTAAGAGTTGCCTGAATTAATGGCATTCAGGTCTACGTTGCGCAGACGGGTGCGCTCCATATTACGATCACGTTCAATGCGGCGAAGTGCAGACATTATTCTTGCTGCCGCTGTCTGGACTGCTTGCCACTTATGTAGTGTGTGGCACATGTAATTAATAATATTAGCCAATGTGGGGGCCTCCCCAAAGGCTTCCTTTATCTCGGTTCGTTCGATATCGAAACGCGGGCAATAAAAGAGGATGTGTTGTGCGTCCTCGATATCGTTAGGGCAGATCGGGCAGAATGGCTCTTCCTCGTATTTGAAGCGGTGCAAATAGTATTTGAAGCAACCATGTCCACTAAGTAGCTGCGTCATGTGAAAATCTATTTCACCATGTTGACGCGTAATCCAACTTTCAATATCCGGGATAAGTGCAAATGTCCATTTGCCTTTGTTCGCTCTTTCCCAGCGTAGCTGCTACTTGTCGCTCCTCTGCTTTTGATGCATTTGGGCCTGCTGCATAAATGTTTCTGTATTCATTTGCTAGTATGTCTATGGGTATCATGCCTGAGATAACACCGACTGCTTCATCCGACACTGTGCGGAATGTATTTGAAACTCTTAGTGCGCTGCAGCGATAGGTCGCCCGGATCCCGGCAATGTACGATGGAGTTTGCGTTGCATCAGCCCATACTGGCGCAGCATATAACATTATAGAGCTTGTAACGCGTGCCAGTAGTTTTCGTCTGCCCGGACCGTGGCCCTCCAATATTTGACATTATCCGGGAGAGTGCACCATTGAAGCCTTTGAAGCCTTTTCACTGACTGCCAGAAAATGCTCCTTATATGTCATTCTGGCATCGATTAGCACACCAAGATACCGCAGGTACGGTTGAGAAATAATCTCATGCTCCTCCACTCTAAATTTAATGACCTCACGTACTTTCCTGGAACTCAAGAGAACAGCTTCTGCGCTGCCAACTCAGGATGTACACTGCGTAGCCAATCTCATTTCTCCTTGACACCGCGTCACTGCATATCATCTCCAGCAGCGTATTAATATGCTTTGCTACCACCACCAGTGCAATGTCATCAGCATAACCGACCAATGTGGCACCTATGGGAAGCACAATCTTTAGGATGCCATTATACATTACGTTCCACAGTGTAGGCCCAAGAATGGAACCCTGTGGTACACCTCGGGAAACGATGTAGCGCTTTACACCATCATCAGTGTCATACAGCAGCACTCTACCTTCAAAGTAATTTGAGATAATTCTTTGTATGTATCCCGGAACACCAAAACTGATAAGCGCGTGCATAATCCGCGACCAGCTTGCTGAGTTGAAAGCATTCTTGACCTGCTTCATGTGTCTTTCTGTGTGCGAGCGTGTGTGTGCGTGTGTGTGTATATGTGTGTGTGTATGTGTGTGTGCGCGTGTGTATGTGTTACTTTGCTGTTGATTACTTGTGTATTCTTTTACATGCAGCAATACTTTTTTCACATTAACACTCTTGCAGACAACCCAGTGGGGAAAATAGCCCGTAAAAAGAATCCGTATTCAAGTTATTTCGGAATATTGAAAATGAAATCACAATCCTGTTAGTAAGAGTTTGAGGTAATTAGTATGAGGCAATCACGGCTGTAAGAAGAATTTTGGAGACAGTCGAGGGCGTTTGCGAGGGAGTCTGTGATAAGACGTGCTTGTCAGTGAGGCTGTTTGCGATTTTCAACGCCAATCAGGGCAGTAAAGGGCAATTTAACAGCTTGAAATGTTCAGGGTAAACGAAAAGCAGAATTTGAAACAGTCTGAGATAACTAGGGTGGTTGAGACAAAATAAGTGCACTGACCGGCTTAAATAAGGCGCTATTTATTTTCGAAACACATAAAGCTTAGTCTAGATATTTTGGAAGGCATCGATAATGTCAGATATTAACTAAAACGGGGTATACTAAAATCCTTAAATCACATATTTTAGAGATTATTACTTCGCTTTATACTTTCTCTATCTTCTCAATCTAATTTGAAGCAGTCTGAGACAATCAGAGATAGTTAGGGGTAGCAAAAGACAATCTTGGGTAATTTAAGGCAGTGTGAGACATTCAAGGCCAGTTTCAGATACTCCTCTGAAGCAATGACGTGCAGGTTGAGGAAGTCTAAGTCAATTGGAAGCAATTTAAAGTGATCTAAGACAAATAAATGTGACCGCTGTGGCGTAGTTGGTAGTGCATTGGCCTGCTACGCAGAGTGTCCGGTGTTCAAATCTCGGCACAGGCAAAATGAAGAAGTAGAAAAAACTTTGGTGGCTATGGCAAACATACAAGAGTAAAAATTGCCGGATTCGGCATAAAACTGCAGGTCCCTCCTACCATTCATATACAAATATAACACGGACAACTTGATTGGATGCGAAAAGCTCGACCTCGGCCTAGGCCATCAATGGGCTGTTGTGCCATTAAGGCAAATATATAAGGAGGGAAAGAATCACCAGCCATTTAAGGTTGTTTGTGGCAGTCATGGGCAAGTAAAGATTTCGCCTGAGTTCCCTTAAATCAATGTTCCGAATATTTCTAACTATTTCCATAATGTTACAAATTTATTCCACAATAATCCAAATCTCATAGTTTTCAGCAAATTTCCACCTAATTTCAGGATACCATATGTCCAGTTGTTTTCAATATATTTCAAATTGATTTAAGATTATTTCAAAATGATTTTAGAAAATTCCAATTTCATTTAAAAATATTCCCAAGCATTTTCAAAATATTCCAAATTTATTTAAGTTTCCAATATTATTTCAGAATATTCGAAATATTGTTTCCGAGATATTCCAACTTTATTTCTGATCAGTGGCGTAGGTAGGGGGGTAAGGGGTAGGGGAGATAAATGGGTTATATCCTTCCCCCTTAGGAAATTTGTGTCATATTGAACGAAGTCGTCGAATACTTAGGTTAAAATTTTCTAGCCATTGTATAGAATCACAAAAAATATCCCAAATCATATTTGTCAGCGCCACTGTTTTTGAATTTTCAAAATATTCTAATTTTATTTTTAATTGTTCCAAATTAATTTCAAAATATTTTCAATTGTCTTCTGATATATTTCAACATGATTTAAGAATATTTAAAATTGATTTCAGACTTTCCTGACCAATTTCAGATTATCCAAATTGATTTCTGAATATTCGAAATTGGTTTGAAAAAATATTTATACGTAAGTTGTAAATTTCAAATTGATTTCAAAATTTATTCGAAACTTTCCAAATTATTTCAAATTGATTGATTCAGAATTTCTAAATTAGTTTCATAATATTCTAAATTGATTTCAAAATGTTTCAAATTGATTTCAGAATTTCCACATTGTTTTATGAATATTCCAAATTGTTTTCAGGATTTTCAAATTCTTATCAGAATATTCGGTGGTCGCTGTGGTGTAGTGGTAGTGCGTTGGACTGCTACGCCGAGTGTCCGGGGTTCGAATATCGGCACAGGCAAGATCAAAAAAATCAAAAAGTAGAAAAACTAATTTTTCTACACGGCACCCGGCACCACCTCTTGGCAGGCAATGGCAAACCTACAAGAGTAAAAATTGCTATGAAAAGCTTTTCACTTCGCCGTTCGGATTCGGCATTAAACTGTAGGTCCCTTCCATTCATGTACAAATATAACACGCACAACATGAGTGGATGCGAAAAGTTCGGCCTAGGCCTTCCATGGGCTGTTGTGCCATTAAAAGTAAAGTAAGTATCAGAATATTCCAAATTTATTTCAGACAATTCCTCATGGATTTCAAAATGTTCGAAATTAATTTCAAAAATTTCAAAAGTTTTTTTTTTTTTTTTTGAAAGGGACTTTACAATTTTCAAATTATTTTTTGAATAACTTCAATTGCATTTAAAGTATTTCCAGTTGATTCTAGAATAATCTAAATTTATTATAAAATATATCACATCCTTTCCGAATTTCCAAATTGATTTTAAAATATTTTCAATTGATTGTAGAAAATTTGAAATTGATTGCAGAATTTTTTCAATTGATTGCAGAATATTTGAAATTGATTGCAGAATATTTGAATATGTTTTTCAAATTGAAGTCAGAATATTTCAATTTGTTTTTCCTTCTGCCTCTCCTACGAAAGAACTAAGTATGCAAATGCCTTTCTTCATTGCTGGGTAATTGCTCGTGTATGGCAATCCATACTTATGTGGTTTGAGTTCATTAAATAATAATATTTTCAAACATTCCATGCCGATTGAAAAGCTGCTTAACATTTTCTCTTATGTGTCCGAGAGTAATCTGAAAAGTTTCGTTTATATGTTTTTTTTTAACTACATCCTGATTACATATGATACATGAAAATAAAACTCCTGAAGTTTAATTACTCTGATTTATTGATATTGCAGTTACTAGTTTGCCTTCATTTGTTGTGGGAGAAAGTTCAGAAATGAATTGGATTGTGCTATTGAAATCGACTAACGAGTCTCGAAATGGTGAATTATTTTGGGAACAATGAATGGGAGGGAAAGTCAATGGAGAAACGAATAATTGGAATATGGAATAATATTTTATTTAATTGTTTTTTTTTTTTTTTTTTACCTGTCATTACGATATTAAGTAATTTGTATTCAAATATTGTTGTTTTCCTTAATGGAATATTTTTTTTTTTGTTCATGAATTTCTCTTTTGGGAGCCGAAAACAAATTGAAAAATTTTGAAAGCGATTTGAAATTTGATTATTCCCAAAAATTTATTTAAAATTCGAAATAAATATAGAACATTTTTATTCGCCTATAAAATTTATTTAATTAATTTATTTATTCGACAAGCTGATTTCAAAAACTACTAGATTCATTTTAAAATATTATGTACTGATTTATTTCAGAATTTCAAATAAAAAATCTATACGAGTATATTGATTTCAGAAATTTCCAAATTTATATCCGGATACTCGAAAATTAAATTAATTTCAGAATTATCCAATTGGATTACAAAATTTCCTATTTGAATTCAAAGTATTCCAATGTTAGGGTATTTTAGAATAATTAAAATTGATTTTGGAATTTCCAAAGTATTCCAAATTGATTGGAAAATATTTTAATTTAGTTTAAACCTTTAAATTTATTTCAGAATTTCGGAGTTTTCAAATTGATTTCAGAATTTTTAAATAAATTTTACAATTTTCAAAATTGATTTCGGCATAATCCAAATTGATTTCAATATACTCCAAATTGATTTCAGTATTTCTAAATTAATTTTAGAACATTCCAAATTGATTTTAGAATATTCGAAATTGATTTCAGAACATTTCAAATTAATATCGGAATTTACGAATTTATTTTAGAATTTTCAAATTGATTACTCTAAATTAAAGAATCTCCAAATTGATATCAGATTTTTCAAATTGATTTCGGAATACCCCAAATTGATTTCGGAATACCCCAAATTGATTTCAGAATACTCCAATTTGATTTCAGTATTTCTAAATTAATTTTACAATATTCAAAATTGATTTTAAAATACTCTATTTAATTTATTTCACAATTTCTGAAATTAATTTAAGAATTTTCAAATTTATTTTAGAATTTTCAAATTGATTTCGACGTACTATAATAAATTAATTATAGAATTTCGAAATTGATATTCGATTTTTCAAATACATTTCAGAATTTTCAAATAGTATTAAATATATTTAAAATTGATTTTAGAATATTCTAAATTGGGCTATGAATATTTCAAATTCAAATTCAAATGACAAAATAGATTTCAGAATATCAAAAATTGTTTTTGAATAACCCAAATTGATTTCAGAATCGGTAAATTGTTTTAAAATTTATATTATTGAGTGTATAACTCGAAGGAGAGGTATTCACAATTGATGGCGTAGCTTGTAATAAATCACATCTGGCAATGCTGTCACCACTTTCATGTTTTAGCTACTTCATGTAGTAACTTTTGTTTTGATTATGTATCAATTTGCCAAAGTGTGAACAACATAACCTTTTTGCGCTACAACTAACAATTTGACAAAAATGCTACTGAAAGTCATCGATTACTGTTAGGAGTTTAGGGTGAATATACTCCATCGATTAAAACATGCGTCATGATTTCGAGGCTGATCAAAGTGGAGATTTTGACACGGAAGACAAGGAATGTCCTACCCAAGTGACAAAGTTCAGACATGAAGAATTGGAGAAGTTACTTGACGAGGACTCGTGCCAAATGTAAGAAGAACTGGCAATAACATTTTTGAGTTATTCAAGCAGCAATTTCCAAGCGCCTAAAATCATCGGGTTTCATTTAAAAGGAAGGAAATTGGGTGCCATACGACTTGAAACCGAGAGACTTCGAAAGGCGATTTTTGATGTCTGAAAGGTTGCTTCAGCGCTATAAAAATAACTCGTTATTGCATCGAATTAATACTGGCGATGAAAAATGGATTTATTGCGACAACCCCAAGAGTCAGAAGTCGATTGTGAAGCTCGGCCAACCAGGAACATTGTAGCCAAAGCAGAATATTCAAGGCGCCAAGGTAATGGTCTGTATTTGGTGGGATCAGAAGGATGATCTATTATAAGCTGCTAAAACCTGTTGAAACTATTACAGGAGAGCGGTAGCGAAAACAATTCATTCGTTTAAAGAAATTAATGACCGAAATGCGATCAGGCACGAGACCGAAACTTTCCAATAGGATAACGAGCTGCATCTTGTTGCTAGACCGGTTAAAAATTATTTGGAAAATAGTGGATGGAAAGTTTTGGCTCACCCGCCGCGTTCACTTATTTCGATCGATGCAGAATGCCCTTACTGGAATTCGCTTTACTTCAGTTGAAAGTATCAAAAATTGTATTGATTCCATCAAAAGATGGACGGTTTTTTTTTGGCAAGGAATCCATAAACGATTCTAAAGGAGTAAACTTCAAAAAAAACCTTCATTTACAAGTTATATGGTACACCCATTATAAAAAAGGTTTTTTACTTAGCATTTAATTCGATTTGTGATTTCGATTAGCGTAGCGCATTTCCCTAACATTAGGTTAATCACGCCTATCACTGCTTATGTTCGGTTGCATATGCTCAGACTTTAGCAGCCAACCTCTGCAAAACCGTGAGTTTGGACTTAATGTGTATACCATGTGTGAAAGTATGAAACAAGTATTTTTTTTAAGTTATACATTCAATCTTCAAAGTAATGGCCATTGCTGTCTACACATTTTTCCCACCTCTCTGGCAATTTGTGAATGCCTCACCAAAAAAAAAATGTTCGTTTTTTGAGTCAAACCAGTCATCGAGCCATTTTCCCCCATTTTCGTACGAATCGAAGTGCTGCTCAGCAAGTGCGTGCCTCATTGATGAAAATAAGTGGTAGTCAGGTGGAGCCAAGTTTTATTCACCAAATTCGCATGGGGGAGGGCTTCTCAGCTGTACGAATCTACCAATTCCCGAGTCTGTTTTGTTCTTGTTCGATGTGATGGTGCATTGTCATCAAGAAAACTCACTTTGTGTTGCCTAGCTTGATATTCTGGGCGTTTTTGGCGCAAAGCACGGTTCAAATTGCCCAATTGTTGTTGGTAGAATTGGCCAGTAATTGTTTCACCTGGTTTCAGAAGGTCAAACCAGATAACACCTCGGTGATGCCAGAAAAAACAGAGCATTGTCGTTTTTCCGAAGCGATTTGGCTTTGCTGTCGATTTGGCCGGTGTACCGGGCTCAACATATGATCGTTTACTTTTGGAATTCTCGAAATAGATCCATTTTTCATTGCCTCATCGCCAGTAACAATTCGATGAAGATATGACATTCTTTTGTACTTGGCGAAGAATATTTCACAGGTGGTTTTTCGATTTTCGTGCTGTCTTTCAGGCAATTCATGCGGCAGCCATCTTCCCACCTTCCCACATTCAAAATCAATCCCATGGCTTTTAAACAGCAGCAGTTTAAAGCTTGCAACGCGGCATCTTCAAACTTTTTCGGTTGTCTTCCACGTTCTTCGTTTCTCACATCAAAATCGCCACTTTTAAACTTACCGAACCACTCGTTGCACTGTGTTTTGCCTAGAGCGTGCTGGTCGTAAGCTTCCACAAGCATTCGATGAGATTCCAAAGCAGTTTTCTTCAATTTGAAACAGAACATCAATGATGTCCGCTTATCGTAGTGAGTAGGCACAAAATTTGTACTAGATTGATTGTTTATGAACTGAATATGGTTGACACAATTAAATGCGAAATTATTTGGTTTGACAGAGCGTATAGTTCTACCTAGCGACACAGAGATGTCATTACCGGTTTCATACATACACATGGTACTTATTCGAAATGCCCGCCTTTGGCCTTCACGCACGCCTTAAGTTGCACTGGCCAATCATCAATAGCTGCAAGCACCTAGTGCATTGGAAAAGTGCTGACAGCACGAATCAAAGCAGTCTTTAGAGAATCAATGTTGGGGTATCTTTTGTGACAAACCATGTCTTCTAAAACTGTCCATAACTTGTAGTCCAGTGGGTTCAGATAAGGGATGTCAGACGGCCATTCTTCAGAGCAAATGAAAGCTGGCAAATTGTTTTGAAGCCAGGTCTGGGTCGTCTGGGTCGTTTTAGCCTTGTGGGCTGGCGCAGAAACCTGCTGGAAAGTCCACGGCTGGTTTTGGAACAGGGAATGGTTGTGTGGCTTCACAACAGCTTCCAAAACGGTTTCTTGGTAAACTTTGGACGAAGTTTTGACCCTGACTTGTTCGTAGAAATGCAAGTTAGTGACCCCATCGTAAGAGACAACCAACCAAACCATGACTGATGATGGGTGATCACCCTTTTCGACCAGTGGGATCAGTTCAGATGCTTCCTTAGATGGCCATGCATATCTATCCTATCATTTTGCTTGTTGAATTTTTCCTGAACTCTTAAAATTGTTTCATCCGTAAACAAGATTTTTCTGTGCAAGTTATCACCAAAACACCGTGCTTCACCAAAACACGTTTAGATTTTTCTACCCTATTTTTTTTCCAAAGCTGCAGTCAACCGAAACGTCGGGTACGACGTTTCAAGGCACCAAGTCCCAAGTCTTTCTTAACAATTCGACTCATGGACTTTTGCGTGATATTCATCTCAAGGGCCATGATTTTCGGTTTTTGCGGAGCCGTTTTCGCTGAATTCTTGATTTGACTTTGGCTTTGATAACTTGCGGCGTGCGAACTGTACGTGGACGGCGCACCCGGTGACGGTGTTTGATAGCTCCAGTCTTCTCAAACACATTTATGCACCGGTAGACATGCGACTAATCCCAAGTGGACGGAGCGTTTTGAGAATATTGCCTCTTTTCATTTCACACTTAAAAGTGCTATGCTATAACCGCGATACGGTTCTCATCATCTGACCACTCCATGGTGAAAGCTGACACAATTTTGAATTCCCGTTACAGACTAACGCTATCGAGGTTAGCTTTCATAAACCAAGTGGTAATAACAGGGTATGTTCAATTCTACTATTGGAGTGGGTGCGTTCAATGTTGTAACAGTATTTATGGTACGCCCCTACTAAGTATGTATGGAGCTTTAATATGTAAAATTCAGTTTTCGTGTCTATGGATTTTTTAACATATTTGCATTTAATTTATTTGGCATGTAAAATATATGACTTTCGCTCAGTTTTTCTTTTCCTGCTTTAATGTGAATTTTCACTTTACATTTTCTTTATCACTCAATTACACGAATCGACTGCAGCTACGATTTCGACTTTATTTGAGCTTATTGCAACATTATTTGGATTATTGCTGTGCCATTTAAATAGTAAGTAGGCAGCACTGGTAAAGTAGTTAAACTTTCGCAGGTAGTTATGCATGTAGAATTGCCTGGCAACTATGTAGATAATTACATATTATTATCATTTGGAATTCAGCCATCTTCAGTTGAGATTACATTGTAGATTAGCAGAGATTTTGTTAAAACCTTAAGTTTAATTGGGTTAAAGTGAAGAAATTTGAAGAGCTTAAACGAAAATATCTAAAGCATTCAATATCTTGAGTTGGTGTGCATAAGCTTTCTCCATACACAACTCTAATCTTGAATATTTTGTACACTTGTGTGTTGCCAGTTATTTCCATTCTTTCACTCATTCACTCAATTACCCATGCGCTCTCTCTTCCTCTCTCTACAAATAGCTTATCATATCGTTAACTGTAAAAGCGCATGTTTGCATTTTTCACGCAATATTTACTAACGTAATAACTTTTTACATAACGATGAAAGTACATAACAAAAATTATGTATGGTATATTAAAAAAGGTGAAGGGAGAGAAGAAGAAGAAAAAGAGGGGGGGAAAAAAAGAACTGCGTGAATTAACAAACGACAAAATAATAAGAAAATCGCATGTTTAACAAAATTTTAAAATCACGTAACGTGACTGAAATTATCAAGATACGCGCTTGTATTTCAGCACGATGCGTCTTGCGACGTTACGCTACGCCGTTAACTGACGTTCGTTTACTTTACTCGCGCACTTTCTCTCTTTTTC
Organism: Palloptera scutellata; assembly: GCA_958295655.1. Taxonomy (NCBI): domain Eukaryota; kingdom Metazoa; phylum Arthropoda; class Insecta; order Diptera; family Pallopteridae; genus Palloptera; species Palloptera scutellata. Next base: position 24,795,288 of record OY282452.1, on the reverse strand, counting down.
AGAGAGTCTGAATAACATTAGCTATATTTTTTTTATTATTAATATTTCCATTTTTTTATAGTGTCACGGGGAAAATGAGTCATTTTATAGTTTAGAAATATTGATTGATAAAAGAAAACAAATGCATTTTCAATAATACGACAATAACAGCGTCAGAGAATTCTGTAAAAAATAAAAGTTCCTTCATTTTTTATGTGGACAAGTAAGCAAACAAAAGGAGAGGCAGTGAAAGTTATTTTGCAAGCAAAGAAAGAAAAATCTGACTTGAAATCTGGTATTTGAAATGCTACATTGCGTGTTGTTTACATTATCACGTCGATTAAAATGGCGGCGGTTAAGAAGACAATGTCGACAATGAAGACAATATCGTTTAAAACTCGCCCAGAAAATCTCGACAATCACGATGCAGGGAATCTGAACCTAACATAATGTCAGATTGATTCGCAGTTGACAATATATGGTGCATATGTAGAAAATGATGTAGAAAACTAAAGAGACTAAGTAGGAAACGAACCATCTAAGCGTTGTCAAAAACACAAAAAATTACGTAAATAATCCATAGAAGAAGTTGAAATCTAAAAAATCTCGAAAAAGAAGAAATCTACGTAAAAAAAATTATATTAATTACAGTCGACAGCTACGTAGACAATTTTGAAAATTAAAATAATAACTTAAATCAGGACAATGTTAGAAACGACTTAAATTACACCGATAATGTTTTAAAACCATCAATAACTATGTCGACTATACAAAAAAAAAAAAAAAACTTGTTAACTTCGTAAAAAGCAGTGTTGACAGTTTTGAAAACGTAAAAAACGATAATATTTTATTAAATTTACAAGAGCAATGTTGGCAGTGTAGAAAATGAAGGAAACAGCTATAGCCAATCAACGTCAAAAACTGCTTCGATAATGATAAAAAAAAACATTGAAACCCAGTGTGGCAAAGTCAAAATACCAAGTCAAAGTCGCTAATGATAAAAAAGCATTGAAATCCCGTGTGGCAAAGTCAAAAGACCAAGTCAAAGTCGTTAATGATAAAAAAGCATTGAAATCCAGTGTGGCAAAGTCAAAAGTCCAAGTCTAAAAGATGCCAACAACGTAGACAACGTATAAAATGAATTGTCTATTTTCAAACAAATTTAGTGCCGACGGATACGTCGACAATGTAGAAAACAAAAATAAGAAACGTCGATGAGTAGGTAACTATTGTAGATAATGTCAGAAATGATAAAAATTAATCGGATAATATTTGAAAATGTCAATAACTATGTCGATAATAAAAAAATAAGAAGGTAGGAAATGAAAAAAACCCAATAGATAACCGTAACCAAAGTTAGCTTACTTTACTTTACTTACTTTTAATGGCACAACAGCCCATGGAGGGCCTAGGCCGAGCTTTTCGTATCCATTCATGTTGTGCGTGTTATATTTGTACCTACAGTTTTATGCCGAATCCGAACGGCGTAGTGAAAGCATTTCATAGGCAATTTTTACTGTTGTAGGTTTGCCATTGACTGCCAAGAGGTGGTGCCGTGTAGAAAATTATTTTTTCTACTTTTTGATTTTGTCTGTGTTGAGATTCGAACCCCGGACACTCTGCGTAGCAGTCCAACGCACTACACCACTACCCCACAGTGACCACCAAAGTTAACAATGACGAAAATTACTTCAATTATTTGTTTGAAAAACATTGAAATCCAGTTCAATGAAGAAAAAACTGAAATCAAAAATATGCCAGCAACGTCGAAAATTATGTCGCCTACGTAAAAAACGTGAATATTCTAATATTACTTACATTAATTTGCAGTCGACAGTTATGTCGACAATGCAAAAAATATAAATACTAGTGCCAATAACTATAAAAACAATATCAGCTACAATGGAAATTCTACGTATAATGCTCCAAAAATGTCAAAAAATATGTCGACAATAAAAAAAAACCCATGTTAGTTAGTACCATTCGAAGCAATGTCTACAATCATTTTGACTATGGTAAGTAGGAAACGTAGATCGTTTAATTTGACATTGAAGAATATGCAACAGTTATGTCGAAAATGTAGAATATTAAGAAAACCAAGTCGATAATCATTTAAACACTGTCAAAAATGGAGAAACCCTGTGGTGTAGTGGTAGTGCGTTGGACTGCTACGAAGAGTGTCCGGGGTTCGAATCTCGGCACAGGCAAAATCAAAAAGTAGATATTAACAGAACCCTGTCTCATCTTGTATTCTAAGCTATCATATGTGTTTGGAGCATAAAGAAGTCAGTTCAAACTATAACCAAAATAATATTAAAATAATTTAAAAATTTTATTTTTTCTACTGTACAATATCAAAGTCTGAATAGAAATATGTCTCAAAAAAAGGTTAACACACAACAAATAACTACATAAATATGTCATGGTGTTGTTGTTAACATGCAATACTGCGATAGGACTCGTCCGTACGAGCAGGACTGTGCAGCTACGTGGAAAAGCACTACTTTTTTATATGATTAACGACATGCTCGGGCGTGCAGAGCTAAGAAAAAAAAAGAAAAAAAAAAGGTAGCTACTTGGATACTTGTCGTTTTTTTATACTCGAACAAAAACTTGCAATGTTCTTGCAAGTGGTGTGCAAATTGCTGGAATACTTGCTTATTTTTTTGTTAGGTATTTTCGATTTATAAGAAAATTTGCATAAGTAGAATAAATAGGAGTTTAGTGAAAATAGTAGCAGGCAACATTTCATATTTATTTTATGTGCATTTTTAAACGCACTCGTCGTATTTCAAGGAAACATTTCAATAATAATAAAATGAAATTTATTTCCAAAGGAATTTTAACACTTGAAGTAGTGATGATAAATTCTTTCTACATTTTCAATTTTTAGCTCTGGTTTTCTACTACTTTTTCCTTAACTCTGTGCAATTCCATTTAAAATTCTATATTTCTACAAGCAAAATTTTCAACATTTCTTCAATATTTCCTCAATTTTACTTCAATTTGTACTACATAGTTTAAGTTTTGCAATTTTGCACAAGATTCAATAGTACGAGTCACTACAAAGTGAAATAAAAAAAGGGAAATTTGCAACTCTGTTGTTATTTTTCTTTTTTTTACTAATATTTTCTTGTTTTTCTAGTTTGTATTAGCATGTCGATACATAATAAAATATGGTATGTCGCCATGTAACTAGTATTTGTTGTAGCTACATACATAGGCACACACATATATACAAACAGACAGGGTGCGCCATCTTTTATAAAGGTATGAAAGGTAAACAAAATTTGTTTGTATGAGGTACTTTTATTCTTTACAATTTATTTGGACTAGTTTTTAAATACAGCCATATATCAAATGGACGCTATTGGACGTTATTGACCAAAGCAAAATGTGCTCTTTTTGCTGCGTTTTCCATCACTTTTTCGAGCATCTCGGGCGGTATAGCGATGATGATTTCGGCACGAATTTTTGCCTTGAGCTCGCCAATGGTGTCTGAGGCTTGCTGGCGTACACTTTGCTTTTTCTAATAACCCCACAAAAAGAAGTCAGGAGGGGGTAGAATCTGGAGATCTGGGTGGCCAGGGAATTTTCCAGGGAATTGAAGACTGCATTGTTTGATTTGCAGTGTGGCATGGCGCACTGTCTTGTTGAAACCAATAACCTCTCAGAACTTTTTCACACATTTGTGGGCAGGCATAATGAGCCAACACATCCACTGATATCGATTTCCATTGACTATTTCGCCTTCTCTGAAGAAAAATGGCCCAATGATGATTTTGACGCAAACGTCGTCCCCAGCAGTCACTTTGTGGTCATGCAATGATGTTTCATGGATCTCGTGTGGATTCTCTTGCGTCAGAGAGTGTGAAATGGGCCTTGTCGGTCATTAAAATTTCATTCCAAAAATCAGGTTCAGTGTCAACTATTCGAGCAACTGTTTGGCCCTGTTCCAAGCGACGTGGACCGTCTGTGGGCAATATTCTTTGAGTCAGTTACACTTTCTACGGTAACAAATGCAAATCATACTTGAAAATGCGCCGCAAGGTGAATCCACTGACGCCAAAATGCTGAGCGCGATGACGATACGACACATGTTGGTTCTCGGCAACACTCTACCTTACCGCTTCAACCAGTTCATTCGAATGTCTTGAGCGTTGATGAACGGCTTCTCGACGATCTCCCACCGTCCCGTGCTCGCGCAACAACATTCGACATCAAACGATGAATAGTGCTGATTGTCAGACGGTGCTTGTTGGCCCCGATATTTTCGACGATCTGCACGTTGAGTTAACACCACTGGGCGACTATTTTCAATGTACAGCGTCACTACTGCGGCGCATTGTTTCGGTGTCAAGCGATTCATGGTTAAAATTGTACTGAATTGACGTTTCAAAAACATGTTTACTCAAGTCCGTCGGTTGATAAATGTTAAAATTATTCAATGTTTACTTACCGACATAAGAGTGGACGGACGCACCCTGTATATACAAACACACATATTTATATTTTAAATGGAAATCACAAAAACATATTTTCCGATGTCGATGTTTTTCTTTAATGAAAAGACTCAAAGCAAGCAAGAAACGCCAAAGATTCAACAAAAAGTAAAAAGAAAAAATGTCAGAATAAAGTGGAAACTACAAATGCAGGAAACATGAATGAATTGCGATAAAATAGTAATGTTTTTTCGTTCTAATGCAACATTGCAATTGCAGCAGCACGAAAAGTATTGAATTACACACTGACACAGTGGAACGAACACTGGAGCTTTGATTGTGTGCACTGCACAGTGTAAACGGAACACAAATCTATAAACAATTTGTAAGAAGAAAAAAAGTAAAACACGAAGGAAAAAAAAAACGTTTGCAATAAATTCAAATATCGAAGAAAATAAACAACAACAGGCAGCAACAAATTGTTGATTGTTAGCTATTGTCCTTGCTGCTGATGATATCGCCAGGAAATGCAGACAATTGTTGAGCAGTTGCATATGTATTTGCATGATAAATCATACAAAATTTAATTTTTATTTACTTTTCTCAATTGTATTGTTTCAATATTGTCCCATATTTATTTTATTTTAAATAACATTTTTTAAAAATTCCCTTTGCGCTTGTTCCGCTTTCGATTTCGCTTTTGTTTTGCCTCTGGTTCCACTTTCGTTTTAACTTTTCGTTTTCTTTTTATTAAAGTGAAAATTTTAAATTATCACTAACAACAAAATTATTCTTTTCTTTCCATATCGTTTAAGAAATGAAATTTCAGGAAATCCGAAACTTCCTTTACGGAAAGTGTTACGAAAATATTCGTTTTCACGTTCGCTTTCGTGTTAAACTTCGCTAAGGAATTACATTCTGTCAATAAAGTACAGGGAAATTATTATTTAAAAACGCCGCTCAAAGGGATTGAAAAAATTATTTTTGTCGCTAAGTTGGCACCACTGATGTGAGCGCAATCTGTCATTTAGTTTGTTTACAGTGCTGGATTTTATTAGTTCATCTCAATTGTGTTTTGCGATTTTTACAATGAATCAAAATATCGAACAAAGAAGTTGTCTCAAATTTTGTATTGCAAATGGAATTTCGTGTGCCGACTATCAGAAAATGTTACAGAAGGCTTACAGTGATTAGACTTTATGGTACAGTGCATTCAACACCGGTCGAAGAAACCACGTCAAAGGCGATCAAAAGTTAAGGAAATGCTGACTGTTTTCTTTGATTATCGCAGTTTTGTATACTTTGAATTCTTGCCAGAAGGTCGGAAGGTAAATAAAGAATATTGTCTGAGCGTCAATAAGAGAAAATTTTTCGAAAAAGGGCAAGTTTGTGGAAATAAAACTCATTAACTTTGCCCCACGACAACTCACCCTCGAACAAACAATAATATTCACTTGATTACGGTTACGGCTGACTTTTTTCTATTTCCAAAACTCAGATTACCTCTTCAACGTTTTCCGTTAGAAGATAGAAGACATAGAAGAGAAATTGTGGCGAGAGAACTGAAGTCGATTTCGGAATATGCGTTTGAAAAATGTTTTGATGATTAGATGAGAACTTACTTTACTTTTAATGGCACACCAGCCCATGGAGGGCCTATACCAAGCTTTTAGCATCCACTCATGTTGTGCGTGTTATATTTGTACATGAATGGAAGGGAGCTACCGTTTAATGCCGAATCCGAACGGCGAAGTAAAAAGCTTTTCATAAAGGTTTTTTCTTGTAGGTTTGCCATTGCCTGCCAAGAAGTGGTTATTTTTTCTACTTTCTTGGATGAGAACATCTTGATTAAAGTACAAAGGTGAGCCGGAATTTGCATTACTGGAGGCATTGTAACATATTCCTCGTCAATTCTGGAGGCACTATTAGATTAACTGCCTCTATGTACATCTAGTTAGTAATACATAAGTATATACACAGCAAGAGGACACTAATAAAAGGGCGTTTGGTAGGGGTAAAATCATTAGCCAAAGAGAGCTGAACACCTAGTATGGTACTCCTAACCAGGCTATTCAAGGATGGTAGGAACTTCGAGAAGCACTGCAAAGTGATACTCAGCAGAGCAGTACATAGAGTGGAACATTAAAATGTTCGATACCTTGTACTTACCATATACAAACCTCATAGATTAAAGTGGTTACACAGATGTCTCTAGAAATGACATACGAACATTTTTAAGAGCGCATGGTTCTAAAATTAATCACTCTAAACCTATGGGAAGACTGGTAGTATTTTTCAAGCAGAAATTCTTGCGATAAGGCGAGAGTTCAACCTCAACCAAAAGTTTAGAAGGCAAGTTCAAGTAATTTAGCCATACTAGATTCATTTGAGATTTGATAATTAGGGAAAACAAAAAAGGTGACCATATTTTTGGTCCTTGGACATCTAGAAATACTCGGAAATAATATGGCCAATTACTACTACATTGACTCCGGGTGTTTTCTAGGTATGACTAAAAAACATGCTCAGATTTCTAAGCTTAGACATTCAAAGCTACTATTGTAGCTTTGGATTTAACTTAAAAAGTTGTGGTATGTCTCAAGCTAGGTAATAATAAACTGAAAATCATCACGGCTTCTCTTTCAGAAAGGAAATTAGACGTAGGAGCACAGTCTCCTGCATTGCGAGACACTCAATAGAAGGGGAAAATTATATCTACTTATGGCACTACCGAGAATCAAAAGTATGATCGGCCTTTCTATCTATAAATTTCTTCGCATTGGTTGTATAATAACCTAAGTGGTCGCAGTACATTTAACCCATTAATGATTACTTATTTCCAGTTCTGCTTCTTTCTTTGTAACCACTTGCATTGAGATCTTCGAAGCTGAAAGCTCTTGTTCTTGTTTTAATGGCACAACGGCCTATGGAGGACCTAGGCCGAGCTTTTCGCATCCACTCAAGTTGTGCGATTTTTTTTTACATGAATGGAAGGGACTTAGAAATTTATGCTGAATTCGGCGATGAAAAAAGGTTCTCTTAGGCAATGTTTACTCTTGTCGGTAGGCCATTTTGTCTGGCATGAGGTGGTGCATTGTGTCCTTTTCTACTTTTTATTTTATTATGTTTGTGCCGAGATATAAACCACAGGCAATCTGCGTAGCAGGCCAGCGCACCACCAATTACGTCATGGCGACCACAAAGTCAAAATATTCAATTGAATTTTACGATTTTTAGAGAATCTGAACCTGAAACTACATGCAGTTAATAGACTGGAGTTTTCAAAGTTTTAAAAAAAAGTTGAACTTGTAAAGTAAGGTTTACTAAGAAAACCAGTGCCCATTTAAACTAAGCTAGTGTCTGAAATTCGTTCTTCGCGAGGTTTTCAGTTATTGTTGCTGAGCTTTAGCTGCTTTAAACTTCTTCCCGGTTAAGGCGTTAATCGGGAAATAAGAAAGAACCAAGGTTTTCCTTGATTCTCTAGACGAAAGTTGTAACTTTTTAAAATGAACAAATAATCAAAGTTGCAATTTTTCTGTTAGCGAGGTCACAATTGCCTGAACTAAGAGCGTTATAAAATCAGTTTGCTTGTGGCAATTAAAAGCCAAAAGACTATGGACGACAACTATGATGGAAAGTACAACAAAGGTAGTCATCCCTTTTTGAAGTAAACTTTAACTTTGAGATATATTGAAGAGATTTCGTTGAGAGATTGGCTAATTTAAGCTTAAATCTCGTTTAGAGCAGTGGAGTCGAATATGTGTCTCGGCTAATCTATGTTGACTTTGTGCTAACTTTAGGTAAGCTTTAGAAGATGGAGTAACTCCAGTGTTTTAACCATTTGGGGCAGTAAGTAGATAGTTTCTTGTAAGTTTTTAACATTGAAACTTCACCATTGCATATATCGTATTGGAGTTCAAATAATATTAATAGGTATTGAAGAAAAGTTGCATGTGAAAGAAAAGCACACAGAATGAATGATTTTAAAATTTATCAACCGATTAACTTGAGTAAACATGTTTTTGAAACGCCATGAATCGGTTGATACCGAAACAATGCGCCGCAATAGTGACGCTGTACATTGAAAATAGTCGCCAAGTGGTGTTAACTCAACGTGCAGATCGCCGAAAATATCGTGACCAACAAGCACCGTCTGACAATCAGCACTATTCATCGTTTGGTGTCGAATTTTGTTGCGCGAGCACGGGACGGTGGGAGATCGTCAAGAAGCCGTTCATAAACGCTCAAGCCATTCGAATGAACTGGTTGAAGCGGTAAGGTAGAGTGTTGCCGAGAACCCACATGTGTCGTATCGTCAGCGTGCTCAGCATTTTGGCGTCAGTGGATTCACCTTGCCGCGCATTTTCAAGGATGATTTGCATTTGTTTCCGTAGAAACTGACTCAAAGAATATTGCCCACAGAGCATCCACGTCGCTTGGAACAGGGCCAAACAGTCGCTCAAATAGTTGACACTGAACCTGATTTTTGGGGGGAAATTTTAATGACCGACGAGTCCCATTTCACACTCTCTAGCGCCGTCAACAAGTAAAATTGCCGTATTTGAGGAACGGAGAATTCACACGGGATCCATGAAACACTGGGACTGCTTGGGCTGGCGTTTGCGCAGAAACATTTATTGGATAAATTTTCTTCAAAGAAATGGGGAATGGGAAACGTGATGGGAAAACGCGATTTCCCATGGAGAGCCTAGGCCGAGCTTTTCGCATCCACTTATGTTGTGCGTGTTATATTTGTACATGAATGGAAGGGACCTACAGTTTAATGCCGAATCCGAACGGCGAAAATGAAAAGCTTTTCATAGCAATTTTTACTCTTGTAGGTTTGCTATTGCCTGCCAAGAGGTGGTGCCGTGTAGAAAAATTATTTTTTCTACTTTTTATTTTGCCTGTGCCGAGATTCGAACCTCGGACACTCTGCGTAGCAGTCCAACGCACTACCACTACTGCGTAAGTATGCCACATTGGAAATCAGGCAATGCAGTTTCTGCAATGAAAACTCCCTAGACGAATAGCGACATTGACTGGCCACCCAGATCTCCAGATTTGACCCCCTCCTGACTTCTTTTTGTGGGGTTATTAGAAAAAGCAAAGTGTACGCCAGCAAGCCTCAGACACCATTGGCGAGCTCAAGGCAAAAATTCGTGCCGAAATCATCATCGCTATACCACCCGAGATACTCGAAAAAGTGATGGGAAACGGAGCAAAAAGAGCACATTTTGCTTTGGTCAATAACGTCCAATAGCGTCCATTTGATATATGCTGTATTTAAAAACTAGTCCAAATAAATTGTAAAGAATAAAAGTACCTCATACAAACAAATGGTTTTTTTTTTAATTTATTCAATATTTACATACCTTTATAAAAGATGGCGCACCCTGTACAAATCAATATTGTAAATTAAATGAATTTAAATTAAGCGTTTATTAAATTTAGTTCATTACGCCCAGCAAAACCATAAATTTTAATTAATTATAGCGAAAGTCTCACATAAATTATAGCAAATGAATACAAAAAAAATAATGAATTGTGAAATATGTTGTGGCCATGACCAAGAGGCCATCATCGCAACAACAACATACCATAAGTACTAACCAAAAAATGTCAGGAAAAAAAAAGATTTAAAACAAAAATAAAAAAATTGAGACTATATGAGGTGGAAAAGAATTTTTTAAAAATTCGCTTACTTATTAAAAATAAAATAAGCAACATAAATAATAATTTTAAAATAATTAAAAAAAAAAATTATTTAAAGCTATACAAAAGAAGAAAAAAAATTATTAAAAGTTATTTTTATGTATGAATGCGATGGCTGACGGCGACGGAGACAGTGACGGCGACGGCGACGGCGGTGGTGCACGTCATTTAACCGCCGAGAATTTACTTTCAGTGTTGCAGTTGACAGGCTTATTATTTCGTTAACATTTGTACACAGAAACACATACACACAAACACACAAACACACACAAACACACACACACACACAAACACACACAAACACACTCACACACTCACATACTTACTGAGAAAACTGAAATTCAATTGGACGGACAAATGGCATTTGTGAAAAAATTTACCAATTTGTGCTGTCAAAATCAGTCAACTACTGAAGTAAGAATAACAACAACAACAACCACAGTACACGCACTGACACTCTCCCTCACCCTCATCCTCACCCTCACACCCACACCACCACACATACGCATACTAATATCAACAACTATCTGTCATTTAAAAATGATTTATTCACAGCGCACAGCTCATTGCTCGAATTCATAGGATTCGCGAAGGACTCTTCAAAGTGTTGAGCTCAGAGGAGGCAGAAAGAGTAAAGTAAGTAAAGCGAAAAAAATTGCTAGCTGCATGCATCATGTTTTTAAGCTAAGTGCCACTGCGAGCGATATGCTATGTTGTGCAATATACTTGCGCATTTTCATAATAAAGATAGGAGGTTCTTTTTTTCAAGTTTGTAGGTTTCTGTTGCTGCTGCTGCTACTTCTGCTACTGCTCCGCTTTGGTCTGTTCAATTGAAAGTGCATCGCTAACCTAAACTGCACGAGCACAAGCGCTGTATGCGGAAAGTTTGTAAACAACGACGAGCACACCAAAAGATGGAGATAAAAGCTTCCAATAATCTATACATACATACATAAGTACATAGTTCATACTGTAGTAATGCCAGTGGCACAGGGGCGCCAACTGTCATGGCAACGTAGCGAACGCTTGCAACACTGAAATGAAATGTTCTTCTCTCTTGTTTTTCCATGAATTGCACTTTTGATATTGCAATGGCATAAATCTTCGTATTTGGTTCTCTTTCTGTCCTTCTGTAGTTTTCATTCCACACCCAATGGTCGTGAGATGAGCATCAAAATGTATTCAGATGTGTTCGTCTGTTGCACTAATGTCTGCGGAAGAATATACACTACTTTTAGGCTTTGGAAACAATTGAGAGGAACAGTGACGTCGGTACAACCTCAGTATGCAATTTGTTCCTGACTGTTAACTTCTGGGGATGTGAAGAAGCCTGGATCAAGTGCAAGTGAGAGCTGAGACATTATACCATAATCACAGACAACCAAGTGGGTATTAAAGCTTCAAAAGCACCGTTATATCTTCTAGACTGGGTAACCGGAGTAGAGAGAAGTCTCTGAAATCACAGGCTATCGGACATTGAGCCAATATGGGTTTCAATTCATTGGAACAATGTAATCCAGGAATTGGTTGATAAATTAGTGAAGCGATTGCATCGAATTTTGTCCAATTTTTTTTAAATTTTTTTTGTTTGATTTAATTTTCTGTATGATTTTTGTCTCTTTGTCGATTTTTATCTGATTTTTTTTGGTAAAGTTTTAAGTTTTGGTCTATGGTTTTTGGAGTAATTTTTCGTCTGGTTTTCGAGGTGGCTTGTACTTAGGTTTTTTGGTCTGGTCTGGTTTTCGATCTGATACCTAGTCTGGATATTGATTTGGTCTGGGTTCTTTGCTTTAATTTTGTTCAATTTTCAATGTAATTTTTTATGTGATTTTTCTAGGGTTTTTGGTGGGAATTTAATCTGATATTTGGTTCCAAGTTTTGAACTATTAAGTCTAACTTCAATCTGGTTTTCGATTTAATTTGTTGTCTTGCTTTTGCTATGGTCTGGTACTTGGAACCCAGTGCAATAAATTGAAATCTTATTCCTAATCAATTTATAAAATTCAGTCTTGAGCACAGTCAAAACCCTAATTCGGTTATTTAGAATTTCCCTTACGTTCATGTAGGAGTGACACAACGAAAGTCACGGCGTGCGCCCATCTTTACTGGTGCCGCTGCTGACTAACCCCTGAGAAATTCCCAGAGATAAAGGGTATCCCGCAACACTAGGTTTCTCTAGTGCTAACAACTGGAATTACCATACAGCTTTACCCGTGTTGAATAGTACAACAGCTGAACAAGTTATTAACTGAACAGCTTGCGGATCATTGTCCACTAAATAGGCTCTTAAGCTCTTCCAGTTTTAAACCTGTTGAAGTTAACTCATTTTGGGATTCCATACCATTTGACTTTAATGTCCTACTACTAAAATAACTAACAATTCGGTTAACATCTCTACTCCTCAAAGAGCTTCGTGGTCCACAATTTCCGCCTTCCTTCCTACCTTCGTATCTTCTTAACTACTTAAGGAGTGTACACGAAAATAAATTAGCCCCCGAAAAAGGATGTTATTCTTTCAAAACAGCAATATTTTTCCAAAATAAATTTGTTCCTTAAATGTAGTGTTTATAACTTTTAAAACCAAATTTTGGACTGTTTTTGAACATTCTACGCACTTGCCTTCTAGGTTGGGCTATGCAAAATTGCAGACCAGGCAATTGTTGAAGTTCAACTTTTATGAAGAACATGATGAAGCATATAAATTTTCTAAGGACATTTTTATGAAGTCTTCTGGCTCTATTTTTGGCTTCAATTTCCTTTCCTTTGCTTCGATCTGGAACCTTTCGCAATTTATATTTTAAATGATTTAAAATGAGAATTTTTTTATTTTTTTAGGCATAACTTTTTGTAGTTTTAAGTTTGGAAGCAGTATCGCGAATATATTCACTTGGACTTCTCTTCAAGCTTTAACTAAACCACCAAAGTTTCTGGCCACTGGACCACATTTTCTGCCAGAACTTTTAAGATTCTCAACAGAAAGATTCTCTTTATAAAGGGTGTTTTTTCTAGAAGTGTGGTTTCCAATCTGAAAATACTTTTTTCGGAGTTGGTCCTTTAGACAGGTGCCACTTGATTTATGCTCAGTTTAGACTTACGCCTGTACAACTTTTGCAAATTATTCAAATTTATTATCAAAATTCATGCTCTGTGAAAAATGTGTTTATCGCAAAATTGTCTTCAGTGACGATGTTCAGTTTTGGCTCAATGGATTCGTGAATAAGCAGAATTGCCGTATTTGGAGTGAAGACCAGCCAGAGCAATTCAGCAGCAACCAATGCATCCCGAAAAATGCACTGTTTGGTGCTGTTCGGTTTCTGGACAGGTGGCATCATTGGGCCGTACTTCTTCAAAGACGATGAAGGCCTCAACGTTACGGCCAATGGAGAAAGATACCGTTCGATGATTGCACGCTTTTTTTTTGACGAAAATCCAAGAATTGGACTTGGCCGACATGTAGTTCCAACAGGACGATACCACATGCCACACTGCACGCAAAACCATGCATCTTGCATCAATTGAGAGGCGAATTTGATGAGTAGTTAATCTCACGTTTTGGTGCAGTCAATTGGCCATCAAGATCGAGTGATTTGACCCCGTTAGACTATTTTTTGTGGAGCTCTTGTCTTTAGGGACAAACCAAACACGGTTGCTGCTTTGGAAGCCAACAATGAAGGCGTCATTTGTGAGATTCCGGCCGAAATGTGTGAAAAAGTGTGCCAAAATTGGACCTTCAGATTGGACCACTTGAAGCATAGCGCCGCAAGCAACATTTAAGTGAAATTATATTTAAAAAAAAGTAAATGGCAGGAATTGATTTATCGATCCAAATAAAAATTTCATTCACTTTTGTAAAGTTTCTGTGTTTTTTTTCCATTTTCAAAAACTAAACTCTTATAAAAATCACCCTTTACTTGTTATTGGTTCGAATTACTGCTGCCCTGTTGCTTGCAAACTTTTTTTTTGGGTCCATTAAGGATTTTCATGCAAAATGTGCAATATATTTTTTCGTCGTTCAAGCTTCGTGTCTGGCATTTCCCTTAAAGAATTTGCTCATATTAAAAATTAAATCACAACAATTTGTGGATATCTATCCCACTGTAATCCCTGTATTGAAAATGTTGTGTATCAATTTGTTCGTGTACGCTCCTTAACTACCACCAACCTAACAACATAAAGGAATACATTTTCCTAAAAAGTTCACTAAGATATGTTTTGGTGCTGCTTTTCCTTGCCTATGTTTAAACGAAAGAAACGAGACTGAATGCAACTTCGTGAACTCTCGCACTGTGCGAGTATATGACGACATAAATTGTCTCCCAACTGCTCTCCAAAGAAGAGCATTAAATGCGCAGCAATGTGATAAGCACTAAATAATACTCCAGGGCAATGCACATGATCTGGTCATGATGGATGATTAAATGAGTGTGTGAGTGTGTGCGTAGAGCATAATAGAGTTAAGATTTTTTTGCTGTTATTAGGTGTGTGTGTGTGCGATGTGCTGCAGTAGGACACCATTTTGGATTGATTTAGCTTGAACGAAGAAGAAGTAAATGCCTTTCAACTTTCACCAAAAATTTCACTCATTACTTTTAAGAGCACATCGTGATTCATTAAGCACTAACGTTGTTAAATTAAAGATGATTTAGTTATTTCACGATCTGCAACTAGCAACGACAAGGATATTTCATTTAAAATGTAGTACATAAATTTTAAGTTTATTAGTGGAATAAAATTAGAAGAGATTAAACTTCCGTTTACCAATACCCACCCGGGTGACGTCACACTTTTCCAAATTTCCTCATGTACAATTTTGATTTACCATAGTTTATTGACAACAGTAATCAGTTTCAATTTATATATTAAGCATGTTAGCATTAAAAAAAATGTATATAATGGAATTTGGCCTCTCAAGCAATAAATTGATAAAGATGGACCGAACGGCAATTTTTGTACTTAGTTTGACTGACAGTGCTCTATACGCAAATACGGTATTGTTGTACCGTCTGATACAGATTTGCCGTGCGTTCTTTCCGACACGTAATAAAGAAATTACCCTTGTGCTTTTTGCGGCTTGTTGCGTTTCGCTCCGGAACCTCATTCGCCTAAAATTCCTTATCATCGTAAGTTTCGAAAACAGTAAACATTTGTACTAGCAATATTTTTCTTGAAGATTTCAATAGTCTAGAGGGTAGAGGACTGGACTTTGACCTGTGAGGTTGGTGGTTCCATTCGCTTCTTGATCTGGTGGTTAATTCTCATAAAACTTCATATATTTCTAACGTTATGACGTGAATGAGAATTATAAGAAAGTGTACAAGTACATCTCTTGATAGGTAATGGCAATGCCACCACGCCATTTGAAACTGGCATTAAACTGTAGGTCTACCCAGGGTATATGACCTCGTTACCCTACATTTATCTACTAAATCCTTCTCATATCCCGTTTTCGGCCTAGTAGAATGGTCCAAACCACCAAGGGTAAAAATTGTCTTAAGAAAAGCTTTTCACTTCGCCGTTCGTATTCGGCATAAAACTGTAGGTACTTTCCATTCATGTACAAATATAACACGAATAAATTGAGTGGATGCGAAAAGCTGGGCTTAGGCCCTCCATGGGCTGTTGTGCCATTAAAAGAAGAAGAAAAGAAGAGTAGTCCAGCAGACTGAGTGCTATCTATGGAAGTTCGATGGCCCTCCTCCCCACTGCCAAATCTAATCTGTACTATTTTAGTTTTTTGATCTGGTCAATATTAGAGGAAGAGCTCTTCGGCCAAGCTCTCGATAAACTGCTTTCTTTTGCTGCGCAATGTTGTTCTCTTGATGGAGTACTGCGATATCATTTTGCCAATCGAGTTTGGTTTTATTACAATACAAAACATCTCTATACCTCGTATATGTGCTAAGAGAAATTAAGAGCGCGGAGCTATTTTTAGCTGGGACATAGTGACGAGTTGGTGATGGTATGAACTCGTTTGGCGTCTTCCATGTCACATTCCAATTTGCCAGCTCTTAGAACAGTGTGTGTGTTCTCAATGCAGACAAATACATTGCTCTTGTTTAAGTCTTAGCACCACGTCTTTTCAGGTGCACGAAAAGGGATGCAGAAAGGCGCGAGTTCAATGATATCGAAATGTTACGGGACAGGAATGAGGACCGAGGTTTTTTGAAATAATAAGACGCCTGACTGATGGTTTGAAGACCGGGGCCTCTTCCTGCAAGGACGAAGACGGAAATCTGGTGACAGATGTTCAGGTCATAATGAGATTATGGAGGGAGCACTTTCCGCAGCTGCTTAATGACGATGATGGCAATAATCCCCCCACTGCGGAATCTACTCCGAAAACCCCAATCACTGACGGCGTTGAAGTGCCGCCGCCCGAATATGAGGAGGTCTTAACAGCCATTGCTCGGCTGAAAAATAATAAGGATGTAAGTGCAGATGGCCTGCCTGCTGAGTTGTTTAAGACCGGAGGCGATGAGCTCAAAAACGCATGCATAAGCTTCTATGCAGAATATGGTCAGATGAAAGCATGCCAAGTGATTGGACAGGAACCTCAGCTTACTCTGCCCAATCCATAAGAAAGGTGATTCCACGATCTGCGCCAACTACCGTGGGATAAGCCTTTTTAATATTGCATATAAGGTTCTATCGAGCGTACTGTGTGAAAGACTGAAGCCCATCGTCAACAAACTGATTGGACCTTATCAGTGTGGCTTCAGGCCTAGTAAATCTACCATCATACGACGACTTGGACAAAATGTCACTGTTGACAATTATACTTTTGAAGTTGTCAAGTAATTGATTTACCTACGATCCACATTAACACCAACAATCATGTCTGCCTTTAGATCAAGCGGAGATTAACTCTTGCCAACAGGTGTTACTACGGGTTCAGTAGGCAATTGAAAAGCAGAGCCCTCTCTCGGTCGACGAAAATAACGCTCTATGAGTCCCTCATCCTTCCCGTCCTAATGTATGGCGCCGAGACGTAGACAATGACCACCAATGATGAGAGGCTGTTGGGATCGTTCGAGAGGAAGATACTACTTAATACCTACGGTCCAATATGAATGGAAGACGTGTACCGAATGGAAAGATGAGCTTGTATGCCGACACTGACATAGTCACGCGTATAAAAATCCAGCAGTTTCACTGAAAGAAGGCGCTCCGGCTAGAAGAGTGTTTTATTCGAGCTACGGTGGAGGAACACGCAGAAGAAGACGTCCCAATCTCCATTGGAAAGACCAGGTACAGGGCGACCTGGCTGCACTTGGCCTTATCAACTGGCGTCAGCGTGCGATTAGCAGAGGCAAATAACGAAGTTTTATCGAGGCGGCCAAGACCGATCATCGGTTGTAATGCCAGCTTAATAAGTAAGTAACCAGGCGCATTTATGGACAAAATTCATCTGGGCCACCCGGGTGGCTATTGGTAAACAACGTATACAAAAATCTTTGGTAAGGCGAAGGTTAAGATTTTCTTGGGCCAAGGATCAAATTACAAGAGCGTATAATTTTAACACTGAGTAAGTTATATGAAATCTCTTCATGTTACTTTTAATTACAATGTTTAATTATAAAATTGTTTCAAAAAGTCTACCATGTGCCTAAACAAATTTAGTTTGTTTCATTTAAAGATGTTGTGCAAGTAAAAGGTTGATTAAATACTTTGATTTTGTCATATCTACAAATAAAAATTTCAATATAAATCTTGCATGCATATTCGTTTGTAAATAAGTATAGAATTTTACAAAACAAAAACATTTATAGACAATTGATTTAATATGCAAATCAAATGTTTTTAGTTTAAGTGTAAAGCATTTCCCTTTAAGGATTATTTTAACCTAGATAAATGAAAAGTTTACCCACATATGCTTCATATTAATTTTCATTTTATGAAAATGAACAATGAAAAATATTACAATAAACTGTAAATATTGCAAACAGAATTCACATTTTTGATTGTAGATAGTTTTTAATCAACTTAAAATGAACTGCATACGTATCTTTAAAATTGGTCTTTTGTATTTTGCTATTGTTTTTTAATAAATGAACGGAGCATGGATATGTGTAAAAGTAATTCTTTACCACAATTATTTATTCATAGGTCGTTCTATTGCCTTCTTCTATTTCTGTATCCTACGCTCCAGGTGAACTCAGCTACCTGAAACAATATATAGGCTACCCTCAAACATTTTTAAAGACATTTTAAAACACTCCACTAGTATATTTACGTGTATCCTTTTTATTGAAAGAATTGAATAGAACTACCTCTCTAAGATCCTACCACTTGGCTTGTGGGAGCGCAGCTGATTCCGAAACGATAGTCTGTGGCTGTGGAACCTTGATTAAAACAATGACAATCCTTTTGCGACGTAGCAAGTGGAGTTACTAATTGAGTTTGAGTTTAAAGGTTTACTGTATGCAAATATACTACTGTGGGCAAAAGTTAGTAAGACTTTGTTCATAATTTAAAATTTTTTTATTAATTCTTCCAAATCTATTTCGTCCCCTTCAAAGTAATCCCCCCCGGCCCCAATACACTTGTGCCAACGTTTTTTCCAATTCTCGAAACAGTTGTTAAAGTTCATGTTTAATGTCTTCAATTGACTCAAAACGGTGTCCACGAAGCGGTTTTTTGTTTTTTGAGTTTAGAAAATAGCCAAAAGTCACACGGTGCTAAGTCAGGCGAATAGGGTGGAATAGGTTGCGGAACGATATCAGTCGAATTTTTGGCAAAATGGTCTCGTAAAACCGATGCAGTGATTTTGGAACCAATCGTGCATTCGCTCTTCTTAGGCCCAAATGATGTTTTAAAATGGTTTTCACTGATCCTTCCGATATTCCAACGATGCCAGTAAGGTCTCTGGCATCTGACTGTTAATCGTCGATTCTCGAGCACCAATTCCTTGATTTTATTCACGTGTTGATCATCAGTTGATGTTGATGGCCGTCCTGGACGTGGTTCGTCGTCAACGCGTTCTCGACCATCTTTGAACAATTTGTACCAATCAAAAACACTTGCTCGCAACATACAATTATCACCGAAGGCCTTTTGCAACATTCTGAACGTTTCGGCACCAGAAATTTGATTCCGCACACAAAATTTAATGGAACTTCTTTGTTGAATAATTTCACTCATTGTGAAAATAGCCGAATGCACTTTTTGTACTTCAGAAAGATAAGCGTATACTAAACACTAATGATTATTTTGATGTGACAGTCATACCAACCTTAAAAAAATAATATTTTGATGAATGGGTTTCCGCGCGAAATTTAAATTAAAAAGTCTTACTACTTTTTGCCCACAGTAGTAGATAAATAAAGTTTTAACTTGAAGTTGAGCCAGTTAGTTGCAGGCTCTTCTGACTGCTAGAAGATCGACGTGGGCACTACTAGTTACTTTTTGGTATCTTCTCTTTTGTCTGTCTGTCCATTTGTATCCGTGCCTATTTTCTATATTTAAATTGTTATATTTATATTCAATTTAAATATTTTCCATATTAAATACTCCTGGAGTATAACCTGAAAGGAAATGAGAATGCATTAATAATGAATATTTTAAATTTAGATTTTATCGCACTTGATGTGTTGTGCACAGTAACACAACAACAAACAGCAGCAGTAGAAGCAATGAAAGAAAAAACAACATTCAAACAGTAAACAATGACAGTAACAACTGATAATATTTATGACAAACACATTTGAGTTAAACCGGGGGAGAGAAACAGAGGGAAACCGAGAGACACAGAGAGACACAGAGAGAGACAGAGTGAGAAAGGAATTGAGGGAAAGAGAGTTATAAAAACTAGTAGCAACTACAAAACCTGATGTTACTTGTACATTACTTAAATACAAAAAAAAAAATAACTTGTAAACACATTCTCGTAATGGCAGGATAAAAGTATTAAAAAAAGCTTAACATAAGTGCAAACAAACATATTATAGTACACAGCACACACACACACACACCCACATACACATGCACACATTAAATATGTTGTATAGAGAAACGGAAACTCAAATGCATCCAAACAAACATATGCAAGTACATATATGCACATTTGCATGCATACGTATGAATGGACGTATGCATGTATGTGTGTGTGTATGTGTGTATGAATAATGTAATTCTAAAAGTATCATTGCATACTTACATGTGTTCTCTTTCCCCCAGTGGGAATGAATGAATCTCCTTCTTATACTACTCTCCTTCTATACTAAACAAAATAAAAACTGAATGCATACTTTTAGGCGTTTTTCTCTCTTGAGTAGACAAACAACTTGTTATGGTACCTTCAAATTCTACATACTACTGTGGGCAAAAGTTAGTAAGACTTTTTAATTTAAATTTCGCGCGGAAACCCATTCATCAAAATATTATTTTTTTAAGGTTGGTTTGACTGTCGGTGACATCTGTGCCAAATGTCACATCAAAATAATCATTAGTGTTCAGAATACGCTTGTCTTTCTGAAGTACAAAAAGTGCATTCGACGATTTTCACAATGAGTGAAATTATTCAACAAAGAAGTTCCATTAAATTTTGTGTGCGGAATCAAATTTCTGGTGCCGAAACGTTCAGCAAAAGGCCTATTGGGACAACAATATCTTCTAATCTGGCTGACCTGTGTAAAATATCTTAACTGTTCTTAAATATTTGGGAACTTTTCTTTTAAAGTTGATTTTAAAACCAATTTTTCGGTTTAATTTTGCATTTTAAAGGATTTTCGAAAGAAAGTCACAATTTTTGTAAGTATCAAAGGAAGTACTAGTATTAAGTATTTTGTATGTTGAGGTAATTCTAGATAAACTAGCTACTCTAATTGGTAGGAGATGCACTAAAGTAGGTATCTATATTTTGGCAAAAGCAAATCAAAAATGTATAAAAAACAACCTTTTCCTACACGGCATTTTTCTACCTCTTGGCAGGTCTATGGCAAACCTACAAGAGTAAAATTGCCTACGAAAAGCTTTGCACTCCGCCGATCGGATTCGGCATAAAACTGTAGGTCCCCTCCATTCATGTACAAATATATAACACGCACAACATGAGTCGATGCAAAAAGCTCGGCCTTTAGCGCTACATGCGGTCATAGTCGACGTTGATAAACTGAAGTTTATTGTGCGACAGGCATAATACTTGCCACAATGGCTATCTATCTCTTTACCGGTGTCCTGTGTGATTGCATTCTCTCTGTCATTCTCCCTCCTTCTTCCTCCCACCCATCAATCTTCTTGCCAATCAACAGAATGTTCTGCATTCGTAGGGGACACCCCCTGCGTTTAATGTATCAAACAAACAAAAAAACAATCAAAATATTTTGACGAACAAGATTAGTCGTAAGCATACATGTATGTATGCCTAGGGACAAGCGTACATGTTTATGTGTATGTGTTGTGATCTGCAATGTTATATACACATAAGTAAAATCCTTAGTTATTACACATATACGCCATCTAGTGACGTTGGAATGTATTAGAATAGAAACTCCGAAAAATCTTCGAGGTTCGTGGCCTTGCTAATTTTCATTGCTATTGTAATTAACGACATAAAATATAGCATCATCTGGAAACCCATTTTACTGGAGGCTTAGTGACAGCGACGACATCCTGTGCTATAAATACAATACGGCTGCAGCTGCAGAATACGTAGAGTCACAGTTCGACAGTCTTAGTGTCAACCCAGAGTGCGTAATATAATTATGAAATAACTTTTATGTGTTTCGATAAATGATGAATTAAATAGAGTTGCAATAATTTGCTTTTATACACAATCCTGTGATTGAGAATAATTAAACAGTACAAATTAAATAATCGTAACAATATTATAATGAGCTCTTTTACCTTAACCGTGTTTCTGAGTCGCTTCATTTTCCTCCCTCTACGTTCTACTGTTGTTTAAATAAATATGATAAATTTATTTATCTCGTCATAATCATGATCAACATGTTGAGAATAACAATGACAATGATGTGGTTATTTTTTAAGTAAATGATAATTATTTATTAAATAAATATGATTTATTACCATAAATGAGAGTGAAATAAATTCAGTTCAGTTGCACACTTATGGCAAAACTCCAATATAAAATAACTAAGTACTTATTGCCACTTTATTATTCTTGAGTAAATTTGATAATCTTTTTAAATTTTGTTACAAAATTTAAGACATTATGTATGGTACATATACTGTTATGCTATCAGCATAGACTTATTTATTTTTACCGGACGACCAGTAATATGGAGCTTCTGAAGCATTATAAGGAAGCTTTTCAGCAGTTGCAGGAACAAATTATTGAACAGCTATGATTGTGAATGACGGTTGGACGTGCTGTGATTACTTATTGATCGGTAGTCTAGGTCAAAAGAACAAAGAACAACAAGAACAACTTATAGTAATCGAAATCGAAAGGTGCAAAGATTGTTATGTGTATGTATCCTGAAGCCATGCGAACTTGTCTAATAACATTCGTGGAGGTTCTCTTAGAACTCACATATCTTCTAGTCCCAAGCGAAGGGAACCATTTTTAGAATGTATGACGAGAATATCCGGAGATGCATGAATCGGAAGAATTTAGATATTCTGAGAAAGGGCATCCTAAAATTGCCATACCGTTGGACAGCATGCAACCAACAATTAGTTTCGGGGGCCTGGGGCGTAGGACGCAAGATAAAGTTCCTGACTGTCGCAGGTGAGTCCACGTTCGATCCTTTCGCTTCTATGTTGCAAGTCAGCCTCCACGTGGCGTCCCCTGGTTAGCGATCTGACAACCGTCAGTGAGCTAACTAATGTTAGCTCACTGAAATGCGGCGGGCTTCTCCATGGTCTTGAATGATTTGTCGTTGTGCGTCGGACTTGGAAGCTACCACATTAAAATATTCCCAAAAGAATCCTCAGAGGCGGCCAATCAGAGACTGATCAGCGGTTATAGTGCCATCTAAAACAATAAGTAAGTAAAGAGATTCCGAATCAATCTTAGCTATTAGAAGAAATCAGAAGGTAACTTGGTATACGGAAGTATCTTGATAAATGCAATGTGTACGGCTTACATAGTCAGGTTTGGATTCAGTGGGTTTTGGAGCATAATGGGATTAAAGGGGATGAAGTTGCTCATGAACCAGCATAGAAAGGAGTATTAACTACTGTCGTGAATCCAGAACCATTCTGCGATATGCGATAATTTACCAAGAGGAAATATTTACGTAGATTACAAACCAAGAAAGCACTTATCATATAGTAGGAACATGAAAGCTTAAGAGCTTAAAGGATGCATAACTATGACAAAGAACAATTTAAGAATCCTTACAGGGATTGTAAGAGGAAACCGTAGGTAGAATTACCAACTTACAAAACTAAGTAGGAATTCTTTATAATGAATCTTACAGGTTTTGCAGAGAAGACAAGGAGTCCCCGAAACTTATACTACTTAGGATAGTGCCCTGCACTTATGGATACTCGTTATGATCATCTGGGTTATCATCAAATACCAGATATCAGTTTGAACTACACATAGCAGACATATAAGTAGGAGCAATACTATATATTTTATAGGAGGCTGGACTTACATATAAAAGTACTTCAGGCCCATGTAAGGGCACAATAGATCTTATAATGCGCAGTATACTTCCCAACAGCAATAATATTAATGTGGTGTAATACCCAGTATTTGAAAGAAAAATTTATAAAAAAGAAGAAGTCTAAATTGGAATCTATCGGAAATCTTTTAAAAAGATTTTCCTTTGCTGCTCAACTTTCAGGCTAGCTAAGAGGTATCCGGATAGTGTTATATAGTTAAGAGTTGAAATTGGCCTGGAATAATCTATAAGACTTAGTCTCAAGGACCATTCTATTGTACCCAAGATACATAGAACCTGTTTAAGAAAGTAGAAAGACACAACAGTGTTAATGAGAAAAGAAAAGAAACGATATGTGACTCAACCTCGAACTTCTTAGTTTCGTTGTTGAATCTGATAAGCTCGAGAAGAGGGAGAGTATGACATCATACTCAAAACATCACTATTTAACAGCGTCTACTCTTGTTAAAATCAGAAATGTGCAGAGTAACTGTTCAGTAGTGTCGACATCCTCAAGACAAGACTGGAAGGTGGGATCGTTGATGACGTCCAATTTGGTCATACCTTTAAGGTTAGGTTAAATGGGTTGTTAGGCCAGAATGGCCCCTTGTGATATCACAATGTTAGACTTACAATGTAACGACGGTTCCGAAAAGCGGGGTGGACATTTTTGTTATCACTTGGTGGTTATGGCATCGCCTGCCAAGCGTTATACTTGTACCGCTTTCTTTTTTGTATTAGCCACCATACCAAGATGGGAATCGAACCTGAAATTTCACGGGTGAGAGACTAGTGCACTACCCACTTAACTATCGAGGTCGTTATATTGGCCATATTCTGATCACATGTATTATGCCCAACATCAACCAGTAAGGAACTCTCTGGAACTTCCTCCTTAATTTTAAAAGAAATTCTGTTAATTTTCGGTCCGGTTGTCTCACGAAGCACTTTGCAGTTCGGCAGGTTTCAAGCTTGTACTATATACTTCTATGGCTGGAGCCCACAAGGTCGTTCGGTGTTCCAACGTATGATTTCTGATACTAAGACAATGCGGAAAGTGGTGGAAAAGTTGACATTTTTGTCGGTATGCAGTAATTGCTTTCAAGAAGAAAGCAATCGGCTTTTTCGCATGAAATAATTTGAATATCAAGTAGGCCTTGATTTTCAAAAGACTTGATTTCATTGTAAATTTCGCAATGTAATTGTAGAAACAGTCCATTATACGCTTT
The DNA here is from genome assembly GCA_958295655.1 of Palloptera scutellata. Classification (NCBI taxonomy): domain Eukaryota; kingdom Metazoa; phylum Arthropoda; class Insecta; order Diptera; family Pallopteridae; genus Palloptera; species Palloptera scutellata. Next base: position 24,770,349 of record OY282452.1, on the reverse strand, counting down.
CGTCTCAAGAGCATATTTATGAAATGAGTTCCGTGTACGCGAAATGTTTTGAAGCAGTCTATCTTTGTTCCCATCCAAAAGGTCCTAAGATGTCACACTTGAGTGCTTCGAAGTACTTAAAAACGACCAAGGCGTTTGTCCAGCATTGGAACCAACACTTTTTGGTGCACAAAAATGTGGACGACTTGCCAAATCGCGGCATTTGCAGAGCTACCTCGAAACAGGAAGACTTGGTTATAAAGAGGATTTTCGAAGCTAATCCAGCCATATCCTTGAAAACAGCTAAATAGAAATTGATTCGAAAGGGCAATAATGTCTCTCTGAATACAATAAGAAACCGTTTGAAGGAGTTTCAGATCCAATTTCGAGCAACGACGGTAAAATCCTTACTACTGCAAAGCAAATAAAAAAACGCCAAGAGTGGGCAACTGAACATGTGGATGGCGATTAGAGCCAAGTGGTGTTCACAGACGAATCCTCCTTTTGCATGACAAACACTATTAAGCGTGCTTGGGTCACTAAAGACGGTAAGATGCTCCAGCGATCAGTGAAACATCAAGGAAAGGTTCATGTTTTAGGATGCTTCACAAAACAAGGATTTGGCAAATTAATCATGTTCACGAGGAAAATGGATGCCAACTTCATGACTACAATATACCGTCGTGGACTTCTGCCATCAACGGATATGTGGTTTGGGGCAGGAAGTCGAGATTGGGTTCTTCAAGAGGACAACGACCCAAAACATCGCAGTCGCTTGTGTAGCAGTTGGAAAGAGGAAAACGGCATAACTGCATTGAATTGGCCTTCACAGTCGCCAGATGCGAATCCGATCGAAAATGTTTGGGCTCTTATGAAGTTAAAACTACGTGGAAAAAAGATACGTTCAATAAATCATTTGAAACAGCTTCTTAGGGCAATATGGCGAAGTTTAACACGGTCATAGTCATACTACTGTGGGCAAAAGTTAGTAAGACTTTGTTCATAATTTCAAAATTTTTTATTCATTCTTCCAAATCTATTTCGTCCCCTTCAAAGTAATCCCCCCCGGCCCCAATACACTTGTGCCAACGTTTTTTCCAATTCTCGAAACAGTTGTTAAAGTTCATGTTTAATGTCTTCAATTGACTCAAAACGGTGTCCACGAAGCGGTTTTTTGAGTTTAGAAAATAGCCAAAAGTCACACGGTGCTAAGTCAGGCGAATAGGGTGGAATAGGTTGCGGAACGATATCAGTCGAATTTTTGGCAAAATGGTCTCGTAAAACCAATGCAGTGATTTTGGAACCAATCGTGCATTCACTCTTCTTAGGCCCAAATGATGTTTTAAAATGGTTTTCACTGATCCTTCCGATATTCCAACGATGCCAGTAAGGTCTCTGACTGTTAATCGTCGATTCTCGAGCACCAATTCCTTGATTTTATTGACCAGACGTGTTGATCATCAGTTGATGTTGATGGCCGTCCTGGACGTGGTTCGTCGTCAACGCGTTCTCGACCATCTTTGAACAATTTGTACCAATCAAAAACACTTGCTCGCGACATACAATTATCACCGAAGGCCTTTTGCAACATTCTGAACGTTTCGGCACCAGAAATTTGATTCCGCACACAAAATTTAATGGAACTTCTTTGTTGAATAATTTCACTCATTGTGAAAATCGCCGAATGCACTTTTTGTACTTCAGAAAGACAAGCGTATACTAAACACTAATGATTATTTTGATGTGACATTTGGCACAGATGTCACCGACAGTCATACCAACCTTAAAAAAATAATATTTTGATGAATAGGTTTCCGCGCGAAATTTAAATTAAAAAGTCTTACTAACTTTTGCCCACAGTAGTATGCTGAAAAATTTGTCGAAAGCATGCATTTCGGTTGTAATGAAATTACAAGGAATGGTGGCGACTGGACGTCATATTAATGTATTTGCGCAAATGAATACTTAATTAATCATTTCAAGATGATGTGGACTTTCTTTTAAGATACCTTAATTTTTTCAGTGACTTAAGCCGATTGCTTTCTTATTGGAACTACGGTACTACAATTTTCTGAACCAAAGACCGAAAGAGAGAAGGTCCTGAATTGAAACATGCTCTACAGCTCATGTCTCTACATAACCACGCACTCGTATGGTATGTGAAACTTTAGCAAGGCATAGGGAATAAGTTTTGAGAAATGAAAGCAACAACAAATTTGCATGGTAAATTTAAATTATTTCTGAAATTTACCAATATTTTGTTGTGTGAAAATAACGTAAGTTGGCGTGTTCTGTTCACATAAATTTAGTTGTTATAATTTTTGCAATGGAATTTTCTTATTTTTTGTTTGCAAACGCTACTACTTTGTAGTAGGAGGCAAGTCAGTAAAGTAAACTTTATGATTGGCGTTTGTATAGAGCGCAATAATAGCAGCAACAACAACAACAACAACAACAACAACAAAAACTAGGTAAAACACACACAAACCACAATTATTAACATATTAATAAATTTTGTTTGTTGCTTGAAAGGTTATATTTTCGTTGTGTAGTACAGTGTAATTTGTTATGCTAGGACGTTGTTGAAAAGCATCCTTAACGGGTTATATGTATGTACTTAGTTATGAAAAAGAGCGCATTGGCATGAAGTAAACAGGAGGATAGAGTAAAGTTGCTGGCTGTGAAGATGGTAGGGTGGGGTGGCCTGAAAGTTGGTCACGTGGCGTTTAAGTTTTGTGGAACCGCAGTGTTCAGCTTTGCAGGTACTTAGTTGCACTTTTTCTTTCTATTTTTTTTCTTATTTTTGCAACAACCACGTACAAACATAGTCATTTCTTACCTACATATTTAAATATATGGCATTTTGACTTGCACAGTTCAACACCTACATGAAAGAGGGTAAAATAATAGGCTTTCGTGTTTGAAATCTCATGCTGCATAAAATATGCCAGCTCCAGAATAAAGAAAGCAAAATTATATATGCACACTAAAATATAATTTAAAAATAATCGTATATATTTAAATTAGTTAAGTATAAAAATCCCATTAATTAAGTGTTGCATAGTTTACAAAATCAACCATGAAAGCTTTTCAAACAATTATTATTTGAATATCTCAGTTTATAGTTTCAACTTAACATGCTAATTAACCACTCGCAATCAGCTGTTATCTATTGTCTTTACAGTAGTGACGAGCGGGTAAAAAGTTTCTGAATTGCTGATAAAACAGTGATGGCCACATAAGAAATTCTGTGCGGTATTTGAATTCCTTACATAGTGAACTGAATCGTCCACTGTTATAAAGGGTAATTATTTTGCTATTTGGTTTTTGACGCTTAGATTTCTGACAGTTCACGCGTGAATTTTGACATGTATCAAAGTAAAAAATGCTCTGTTTGGTTTGCCATTTCATCATGAATAGACTTACGCCTGAACAACGTTTGCAAATTATTCAAATTTATTATCAAAATTCGTGCTCTGTGAAAAATCTGTGTTCGCAATGGTCGTCCATTTTATGGTCGTCATAATCGACCCACAGAGCAGGCTATTTAGCTCATTGTGACCAAATTTCGCACCAGTTTCACTTTATTAGACATCAATCCATCAAATCGTATCCATTGAGTGCGTACCAAAGAGAATATTGCTGCTGTATCCGCCAGTGTTGATCCGGCACCGATCGCAGCAATTGGGTTTGTGTTATTCGGTTTCGATCACCTGGAAGATTTTACGCAAAGATCTCGGATTAATGTCATACAAAATACAGCTGGTGCAAGAGCTGAAGCCAGGCGACCTACCACAGCGTCGAATTTTCGGTGAATGGGCCTTAGAAAAGATGGATGAGGATCCGTTTTTTCATCGCAAAATTGTCTTCAGTGACGAGGCTCATGGATACGTGAATAAGCAGAATTACCGTATCGTATTTGGAGTGAAAACCAGCCAGAGACAATTCAGCAGCTACCAATGCATCCGAAAAATGCACTGTTTGGTGCTGTTCGATTTATGGGGAGGCGGCCGTACTTCTTCAAAGACGATGAAGGCCTCAACGTTACGGCCAATGGAGAAAGATACCGTTCGATGATTGCACGCTTTTTTTTGGACGAAAATGCGAGAATTGGACTTGGCCGACATGTAGTTCCAACAGGACGATACCACATGCCACACTGCACGCAAAACCATGCATTTTGCATCAATTGAGAGGCGAATTTGATGAGTAGTTAATCTCACGTTTTGGTGCAGTCAATTGGCCACCAAGATCGAGTGATTTGACCCCGTTAGACTATTTTTTGTGGAGCTCTTGTCTTTAGGGACAAGCCAAACACGATTGCTGCTTTGGAAGCCAACATTGAACGCGTCATTGCGTCATTTGTGAGATTCCGGCCGAAATGTATGAAAAAGTGTGTCAAAATTGGACGTTCAGAATGAACCCCGTGAAGCGTGGCCGCGGGCAACATTTAAGTGAAATTATCTTCAAAAAGAAAATGGCAGGAATTGATTTATCGACACAAATAAAAATTTCATTCACTTTTGTAAAATTTCTGTGTTTTTTTTTAGCCAGCTATCGATTCCAACCTGGACAACTGTGTTTTAAACTTTAATAATTTGCTTTATAAATGCTTGGAATTGTGTGTTCACAAGCAAAAGAATATTCCCAAGGCGAGTGGTCAGGTATGGTATACGAGAGAAATACAGAGATTCGAAAACCCGAGCTTTTCAGGTTTCTAAGAGGTCTGGGGACTCGAAAGACTATGTTAAACGATGTCATTCAAGGGTTAATTTCACATATCATTTACAATCTACTCATTTACATTTCTTCGAAGGAAGCTAACTGTTTAGAGTGACCAAGATTTTTGATTACTTTTAGCTTCTTTCATACCTTACCTTACTTTTCTATTTAATCTATGCTTTCCATCAATTTCGTGGTATTATTCTTAAGCTGAATATTTACGACAATTGGAAGTTTTACTAATTACCGTACTGCAGCGATTCAAAAGATTAACAACAAAAGAAGCCCAGATTCAAGTACGAATTTGCATTCTTCTTTCTATTTCTTTCTTCTAATGGCACAACAGCCCATGGAGGACCTAAACCGAGCTTCTCGCGCCAACTCATGTTATGCGTGTTATATTTGCACATGAATGGAAGGGACCTACAGTTTAATGCCGAATCCGAACGGCGAAATGAAAAGCTTTTCATAGGCAATGTTTACTCTTGTAGGTTTGCCATTGACTGCCAAGAGATGGCGCCGTGTTGGTAAAAAGTTTTTCCGATAGTATATACTTTTTGATTTTGCCTATGCCCAGATTTAAACCCCGGACCCCCGGCAGGGGCCAGAGCACTACCAACTACGATACGCCGATCACACACATACGAATTTGTATTCACTCTGCCTTTTAAAGGGTGGGTGCAACCACTCAGTAAGAGTAGTAACTACTGTTGTTATCTATCATTTGTAATCGAATGTACGAGTCATAAAAGTGTATAATGATAAAAAGCCCTCACGAATTCATTCTCGTATATAAGTATGGTACTACACATTGCCACTACCAATTTAGTTAAGTAGGTAAGTAAGTTTACTTTCATAATTGATTGCCTCTAAATACACACTGAACAATTGTTTTTCAGATTAACGTTGGAATTTCTCAAAATTATTGTTTTAATTACATGAGAGTCTATAATAATACTGAATGCAATGTGTCTAATCAGTTGATAAACGATTTGTAGGAATTCGATAGTAGATAGATAGATAAAGGGTTGACCAAATGAGGCGCACGAAAGTAAACGCAAATTAAAGCTATAAAATCGTATATTTGAATCAAGCTGGGTACTTTATTTGGAAGGTTCATCAATGCCATTTATGTACGGAAAATGATATCACTCAAATGTTCACCACGGCTAGTTTTACATACATCGATTCGATGGTCAAAATTTTTGATGACATCTTCCAATAGGGACGTTTGTATGGCATTTATCTCGGTAATGATGGTGTTTTTTAGGTCCTGAATATTGGCTGGCTTATCTACGAAGACTTTGCTTTTCAAAAATCCCCATAAAAAGAAGTCCAATGGTGTTAAATCGCATGATCTTGCAGGCCAATTCACATTTTCTTTACGCGAAATAAAGCGTTTTTCGAAAAAACCTGTAATTTGTCGATATTATCACGCGTAGTGTGCCAAGTTGCACCGTCTTGTTGAAAATAAACATCATCCAAGTCAATTCCATCAAGTTTGGGCAAAAAATAGTCGGTTATCATTGCATGGTAACGTGTTGAATTGATGGTAGAGAAAGTTCGTTCATCTGTCGTACCGCGCGTATTTGGAATAAGCTCCCTGCAACAATTTTTCCCAATTATTATGACCCTTGCAAGTTTAAAGCAAACGTTCATAAACACTTCTCCCTCATTTTTCCTCCCACCTATTAACGTTCCTTCCAATCAACACAATGCTCTGCTCTGCTCTGGGGTACCCCCAATGTGTTGATTATAAGTATTGAAAACAAAAAAAAAAAAAGATAGTAACCGCGGTTCCAATCATCTTTCACACTTTGCTTCACAGCAGCGATTTTATCGGGAGTACGAACAGTTTTTGGTCTGCCAGACTTTGGTGTATCTCCAACAGAACCTGTAGCCTCGAATTTCCGCACCAAACGATCAATGGTTGTTTCATTTGGGCGGTTATGCCGACCAAAATAATCACGAAGTGCGCGAAACGTGTTTCCTATTTGTTCACCATTTTTGAAGTGTTCTTTAATAACTTTAATGCGGTCTTCAATCGAATATGACTCAATAGCGATAAATGGCAAACATTCAACTAACCAAATGACATAAAGATGACAGAAAACAAACATGGCATCCCTGTCAAATTGACGTTTACTTTCCTGCGCCTCATTTGGTCAACACTGTACTACTAGATATTCTTTGTGTGTACAAAATTAGTAGTCTCAGTCTAATCAAGTGCGTGGCGCACGATCGATCGATATATATACCATACATAGGGTGGGGAAGAAGTAATGTCATAATGTGAATGTGCAATAATTTTTGCAAATGTTTCAAATGTCAATGTACTTACTTTGATATTTCCTATATATTGTAGACAAATAGAGAATTAGTTTCCAACAAGCAGTGGAGCGATACGTATCTCCGGCAACGATGGAGATATTGGAAACACGAATTTCCCGGCCGTGTGATCTCCCATTTTGGCGATTTGAACCGGCCAGCCTGATGTGACGGCAACAGACTTCTTCCTTTGGTGTTTTTTATTTTCTTTTTTTTTTGAATTTCTCAGAAAATGGCAGCTAATTCATAATATGACTTTACTTTTGCCCCACCTTGTACTTACTGTTCCATGCCCTGTCCAAGACACTGTTGACATTTTCGCATAAGTTACGATTACGATTGAATTGCTTACATTGTTGTGTAGTTGGTAGTGTATGGGCCTACTAGGCAGAGTGTCGGTCCGAGGTGTAAAATTCGGCACACGCAAAATCAAAAATTACTATAGAAAAAACTATTATTCAACACGGCACCACCTCTTGGCATCCAATGACAAACCTATAAAAGTGAAAATTGCCTATTAAAAGCTTTTCACTTCGCCATTCGGATTCGGCATAAAACTGTAGGTACAAATATAACATGCGCAACATGGGTGGTTGCGAAAAGCTCGGCCTAGCCTCTTCATGGGCTGTTGTGCCATTGAAAGAAGAAGCAAGAAAAGAAGAATAGCAGTGTTTTATTCGCAACTCTGTTAACTCTTTATTTCGTTGTGTTGTCATTCACAATAAATCTGATCAATAGCAGCTGGCAGCTGGGGGAGATTTTCCAGTGAACCCGTTCTTGCGGGTGAAAATATATTTTCACTTGTTTTTTTATTTGTAACGTACTTTTTCCTCCAGGAGACATTTTCACTCATTTTGTTTCTGCTTTCATTACTGACAGTTCGCAACAGGTTGTTATAGCAACCAGGGATGGTAAACAATTAGCTAATAACCGCTACAGTTATAAACGTTATCTCTCCACCTTTTGTTGTTGTTTTCATACAGTTATCGCTGCTAGTTAGGCGCAACAAGAAACGAGTAGCGAATAAAACGCAGCTTATGTAAGCTAAAATTTTCCCAAGCTTTCTATTTATTATTTATGTGTGATTACTTTATTTATTAATGATCTCAACAGCATCATCAGATATTTTCTTCTGCCTATACCAACTGCGCGTCATGGTGAGAACGATGCCCACAATGATCATAACACAACCCAGTGAAAGCAAAGCAATGCCAATGCCAAGTCCAATGCTAGGTAGATTTAAAATAAGCTAATCCAAAAACAAAGAAAATACATTTCAATTACGATTATAAATAACAGAGTAAATCATTTGGGCACACACCTTAATTTCTTTAGCTAATTCTTTGTTAACCTGTGCTCTACTCGCTGTCACAAATAAGGGCGCATAAAAGTCTGGTATACCACGGAGTATGCTGCAAAGAGATTTACCAAAATTGTACATAAGTAGTTTTTGAGAAACAAATATCTCACATTTAACTTACGTTATAGTATTGTCTTTTTGTATGTGCAAACTGACTTGAATATTGGCATTCACCTGCAGCGGTACACCCAACTTCGGCTCCATAATGATGAAAAAGTTGTCACGCTCATAGTTCGGATTCATGCCGGTCGTTGTATTGGCGTACATCTCATCGGCATACATAAAGTGTGGGTGTGACAAATACATGGGTGCGCCCTCAGCACATGGCCCCAAATCTGTAACTCCGGTCTTTGGGCAATTGTCCGGTTGCCGATCGATGGGGCAATAACATTTCATATCCGGATTGCGTTGACCATTATCAAAAGTATCCGGCTTCGTTTCATATTTAATGCCTTCAATGCCTTCCAGCTTAACTTTCTCACCCGTGGAAACCAAATTAATGATACGACATGTATCGGTTACATAAATGGTTATATATTCATCGGGGCCACGGTTAGGTACCCATAAATCACTCGTACTGCCATTGATGCGCCCACAATCACCTTCATAGAATCCCGTGTGCTCTTTGCCATTCCAACGTTTCAATTCACCCATTTCGTGTAGATCACCCTGGCCGGTGTGTATGGTGAAGGTGCCTTCAAAATCTTTTGACCCGTTACGATTCAGAAACCATGCAAATTCATTTGATTCAATTTTGCCAGTCAATGAGTTATTCTGTTTCATGGCATAATCGAGAAATTCATCGTAGAAACCTTCAAAGAGCCATTCACCTGCACTGTGTGTTTGATAGAGGGCGCCACCATTATTATTCAGGGCCGCATTGAACAAAATTTTTATAAATGTCGGCTCATTGCGTACAACATTCGAAGCGGCCTACTAAAAAGCATTGTGTCGTTAACATTTATAAAAATAGGAATAATTTGCATACACACTTGAGTGGAGTGGGGTCAGTGCCGGATCTAGTAATTGTGGGTTTGCGGGTGAGGAATGTCTGGACTAATGACAAAAAATCGAAGTATAAGAATTTGTAATGGTTCAGAATATACTCAGCTAAACTATCAACAAAATCCCATGCCAGATTATAAGCATGACTAAGAAATGATACCAATATTAAGATGAAAACTCAGCAATAAAGCCAAATTAAAATTCAGACCAAACAAGTCATAAGTCAAACCGATATTCAGACCACCTCTTCGCTTAAAAGTGAGAACAAAATTTGAACCCAAACCAAGTCGCAATCTCATTCATAAAATCAGACAGAATCAAATGCGGACTAAAAATCAAACTGCATTCAAACCAAAATTAAGACTAACAGTTTGATCAAAATCATACCAAAAATCTGACCAAAATTAAGTCAAAAACTCTCAGACCAATTTTAAACTAACTCTCAGCTCAGGACACAGACCAAAAACCAGACGTAAATTCGAAATTGAGACCGAAACTGATACCAAAAATCAAAGCAAAATCAGATGAAATTCAGACCAAAAGCCTGACAAAAGACGAAGCAACTGTAGACTTACTCTCAGCTCACAAGTAAGACCAAAAATGAAACAGGAATTCCGACCAACTCTCAACCCTGAAGTCAGACCAAATACCAGAAAAAACAAAAACAAATTTATACTCAAACTCATACTAAAAATGAGAACTGAGTTCAGCCCCAAAGTCAATCCAAATTCAGCTGAAATTCAGACGAAAACGCCTTCCAAAATTCAAACCCAAACTCAGACCAAAAATCAAACGAACTTTTATCCTTAAATTCAGACCCAAACTTAGACCAAAAAGTACCCGAAACTAAGTCCAAGGCACTCAGACCAATCAACTTTAGACTCAGCTAAGAAGTAAGACGAAAAATCAAACAGAAATTCCGATCAACTTTAGACTGACTCTCAACTCTGAAGTCAGGCCAAAAACCAAATTCAGAACCCAGCTCTTACTAAAAATGAGAACTGAGTTCAGACCAAAAGACTAAGCAAATTCAGCTGAAATTCAGACGAAAGCCCCATCCAAAAGTCAAACTCAACTCAGACAAAAAATCAAACGAAACTTTATCCCAAAATTCAGACCCAAACTCGCAAACCCATTAAAAGTAGGACATTTGATTCCTTCTCCTCGGAAGCAGTTACTGCGTGCGGTAAATAAATCACTTACAATTGATGGCAAATGCGGCACGGTGATTAAATCATCGAGTGTTCCCCCCGAAAGGGTCGGTTCAAAAAACCATGTTCGTTGTCCATAAAATGTAACCGTTTTATTTGCATGCCATGTTATATCCTCCTTGACGCGTTCCTCACGGAATACATATGGTCCCATTTGTTCAAAGTGCGGCTTTACGCCGGCCTCTCTGACGGCTTCAGGATTTGTCCAGTTGAACAGGTGCATATACAAATAGATGGGTATGGGTGTAACGAGCCATTTGTCGTAGGTGCGTGAGCAAGCAGACAGTGGCAGTGCCTGTGTTTTTATAGATTGAATATGTTAGTGCCATCAATTGCGGGCAATGCAACTCGTTTTCTCTTCTTCTTCCTTTTCTCCTTCTTACCTCATAAATCACATCCGTTATCCATGTGGGCCACCAAATTATACACACCAAACCGATAACACTGCATAATACACCTAAACCGAATACCCATATCTTTTGCTGGATTACACTGCAGCAGCGGCAACACATCTTTACACGCTTAGTATTGCAACTGATCTGTCTAGAAACTTAAGCGTTCCACCACACCAGACACACCAGCTTCGGCTAAGAAAAATGCTTGTTCATGTGCGCATTTATTAAGGTACAGCCGTTAAATAGGAAAATAATGATCGTAAAACTTAACTGCGGCGATTATCTCTAAATTCAAGTAGCCGTACCAAAAATTATAATACTTAATAGCTGATAAGATATGTTTAGCAATATACCTATAACTTAGTTGTTAAATATTACAAAAAGCTAATCTAATCGATCATGCCTAAGGTGCTGACTAATACTAACTTAATAAACTTGACTTTGGGTCAGTTTTCTTTGTGTTACTGGGTAGAAATTGAGTGCAGAGATACTACTAGCATTAAGTAGGGACTTGCTTGAGGTTTTAGTGATTGTGACTTACAATAGTTGGAAATTCTCGAAAACAATCAGATATTGATCAGATACTGGGTTGCGGGCATCAGAAACGGCTCTCTATTAACCAGTTAATACTACGGCAATAGGCATTTTTGGAAGGCAAAGCGAAGCAGTCCTTACTTACTTTACTTTTAATGGCACAACAACCCATGGAGGGCCTAGGCCGAGCTTTTCGCATTCGAGCTTTTAAGCAGTCCTTACCCTGATCAAACAAAGAGGAAGCAGTACTTATCTTGAGAAGGGTGATAAACCAATTTTTTTCTTGAGAATGCCTTTCTTGGAGAAGGAATGAAGAATTCTACTTGGAATGTTGTCAGGCAAAAGGCAACAGAATTAAGCAGGCATACCTCGGTGTTTCCCTGAGAAAAAAGTAATGGGGGGGTCTTCCCTGAGAAGAGGGGAAACAGTCTTTCCCCTGAGAAGTAAAACACACAGGCCTTTTTCTGAAAAAGAGGATAAGTTGGTATTATTCTGAGAAAGAAGTAAAACAGACTTGAAACGATTTAGTGGCTCCGAAAAAGGAAGTGAAGGAAAGAAATAGTGTAAAAGTTCATTCTCAGGGGACCATTCCACAATCAGACCTCACAGAAGCGTCACTACAGAAGATGCTAACCTTCCAGTCATGAAGCATGATTCCTAAACGATTATTGGAACCAGTTCTAGTTTGTACGTAGACATCGAGAAGGATAATTTTTTCGCAACAGGAAACGGTTTTCCTAACATAAATGAAGTGGCGGGAAGTCAGGCTGCCCTAAAGGCCCTTGTGCGATAAAGTAAGGTGTTTCTTATATGAGGTCCAGGACACTTTCTGTCTTTCCTTGTAAAAACACAGGTGATGAATAGGCCAACAGTGACTTTGCGGAAAATCCCTGAGTTCATGAGACATGCTCAAAAGGAAATACTTTTTAAGGCAAAATTACGATGCGGTGTTTTTTGTGATAGAACCTAATAGAGGAACCTCTGTCTGGGGAGAAAGAATGTACACATTGTAGTAGGTTTCATCGCAAGGGATATCACAATACATGTACATAGTCAACATATGACCAACAGGGGTGTCATCGGCGATCTAGCATGTGGATGCTAGGAAAGGAGGAAAACGACACTACAGAGCATAATCTAATACATCCAACACACGGGGTTTACCCCTATAAATGCAGAACATTGTGTTGATTCGAAGGAAGATTATTAGGTGGGAGGACGAAGGAGGGAGAATGAGAGAAGGAATGCAATCACACAGGACACCGATAAAGAGATAGACAGCGACAGACATTGTGGCAAGTGTTATGCCTTTACCACAATGAACTTCAGTTTAATGGCGACTATGACCGCATGTAGCGCCAAAGACCGAGCTTTTCGCATCCACTTATGTTGTGTTCGAGGGGGGGAGGGGAATTTAATCTGAAATTCTTATGCTCCTCAAAGAAACAAATAAATTTAGGGGGTGTAAAACACTTCAACCGATGATCGATCTTGGCCGTCTCTACAAAGCTTCGCCAGTCGCCTCTGCTATGCGCGTGCTGGCGTCAGTTGGTAAGGCCAAGTGCAGTCAGATCTCACTGTATCTGATCTTTCCAACCGAGAGATTAGGACGTCCTCTTCTGCGGGTTCATCCAACGTGGTTCGAATGAAACACCCTTCTAGCCGGAGCGTTTTCTTCCATTCGCTCAACATGACCCAGCCAGCGAAACCGCTGGAGTTTTATTCGCTTGACTATGTCGTGTCGGCGTACAGCTCATACAGCTCATCGTTCCATCTTATTCGATACACGTCGTCCACGCATTCTGGACCGTAGATCTTACGGAGTATCTTCCTCTCGAACGCTCTTAACAGCGTCTCATCATTGATGGTTAATGTCAACGTCTCTGCGCAAGAGAGGTACATTAGGGCGGGAAGGATGAGGGACTTATAGAGCGCTATTTTCGTCGGTCGAGGGAGGGCTCTACTTCTCAATTTCCTACTGAGCCCGTAGAACCCATAGTAACACCTGTTGGCAAGAGTTAGTCTCCGCTTGTCCGAGGCTTCGTTTGAGGATTCATTGGTGAAATATTTTGACGTGGTGAGTTCCAAGCCCGACGCACAACCATTCATTCAAGGCCATGGAGAAGCCCGCCGCACACAGTTAACTCACTGTCGGTTGTCAGAACGCTATCCGGGGGACGCAACGAGGAGGCTGTGTGTCGACTTGAAACGTAGAAGCGCAAGAATCGACCATGGTTGCACCTGCGACTGTCACTAACTTTACCTTGTTTCCTACGCGCCAGGCGCCCCATAAAGACTTAATTAATGATAAAATATTATCTTCTTAAAACAATACACTCAGAACCTATTCAATGCACAAATTTCACTAATATTTTCTGCAACTTGTATCTGCACATTTGTGGAGTTATTGAATTCAGATAAGATATGGTAAGATCTCACAATTCAGTGCCAAAAATACTTTATTACAGCATAATTACAAACTAATTAGGAAATTTTGGAAACACTTAAGTATGTCACACTTAGTTTATATTATATTAAAATCGTTGTAATTGAAATCTTGAGCGGAGCCGATGTCCGCACTTAAACTGTAAATGCTCGAAACAATGCAAACGCCATAAACCAAAACCACACAATATCTTCAAAATTTTGCCAAAATATACGAAAATTGGAATGCACACACGAGCGAGCACCGATGGCTATCTTCCTCATATGCACCGCTACATATCAAATATTATCACAGTAGTTAATCGGTGACAAGCACAAACCTTCTCCTATGCACAATACTGTTTGTATAGGGTGTTTCAATAAGAGTGCGCAATTTAAATTTTGTACAATCTTTTTTTTGCTTGTGCAACTGGCAGCTCTGAAATATATACAAGAATTACAAGAATTCGAAAGACGTCAGAGGCAGCGGTTTGCCTTCACTGACACTAACTAGCGAACCAGATTTCGCTTTTGTCCTACCTACTTACTTGGACTAAGTCCAAAGCAGTTTTAAATTGTTAAGAGACAAAACAAGGCAAGAGTGCCGGCATGTAGTGCTAGTTAAAATCTGACTTTATTAACGGCGCGCTGGCCTTTTTATATATTTTTACAAACTGTTATAAGTACTAAGCTAATTATAATAGTTATATCTTATCCTATCTACTTACTCGCATGGATTTAAACATGCGCCTTCTTACTCACATGCATTTGAACGTTCAGAACCATTAGCATGCATCGAGTTCAGTGACCGCCAAAAGTGCAGCGCTGGCATAAACGTTACTCGATGCATTATCGAAGAAATGCAGTTGTGAGAATGGAATGTGGGATAGGTTGTGTTTACATATGTATATACCCTACACATATGTACCTATAAAATGGAACGCTACATGAAGAAACAACTCGTTATCATTGTTAAAATGAGGCTGGAAATGCAGTGACTGTGAATGGCATTCGTTCAACAGGAACATGATATCGGAGTTCTTGTGGCCTCAACTGAACGATATGGAGCTAGATCACATGCAGTTTCAGCACAACGGCGCCACCTGCCATACCGTCGCATGAAACTATCCATTTATTGAAGCAACAATTTCCAGACTGATTCAACTCTCGAAATTTCGATGTCAAGTGGCCACCAAGATAGTGCGATTTCTTTCATTGGGGTTTTGTGAATAAGCCACAAACAAATTTCTGAGCTCAAGTCCGAGATCCAACGGGTCATCAGTGAGATAGAGCTACATCTTCCACAAAATGCCATCGAAAATTTCATTCAAGGAGCAAGGGGTCTGTGATCACAGCTGCGGGGTCAACTTGACGAATATTTTATTCCATACTTAAACGGAACGTGTCTACTTTGCAATGCAATAAAAATAACACCACAAGCTCAGAAAATATGAGTGCACTCTTTTTGGGACACCCTTTATGTGTGTGTGTGTGAATGTTTACCTGACCTAATCCGACATTGCTGCTCATGGTTGATTATTTGAGTACTTAGTGATAACGTTATGAATATGATGTGGATGCGGATGATAATAGTACATACTTACTCGTATTCTACTGGCAGGCAATACTGATTATATTCTGAGAAAGAGAGATTAGTTAAAATGTGGTCTCACATATGTGTATGTGTGCGTGTGTGTGTGCGTGCATCTGAATGTGTGTAATCTACATCTTACATACTATTGCATATTTACATGTATGGTATCTTCTGTATGGCGTTGCCTTTCGTATTGAATTATCTGGACCGACAAGGTGTTTTGCGTTCGTCCTTTCTTCCAACCGTACGTACCTTCTGTTGCACATAATAGCCGATATACAAAAGTATTGTTAAAGTGCGTAGATTTCGTTAATGGCATTTACGAGTATAAATATTTTGATTGTTGTTTGTTGTCGTTATTCTGTTTGAGTGTAAAGATTATGTGTATGTGTGTGTGTAGGGGTCGTGAAATTTCATAGCAATTATTGACAGTTTTGCAAAACTCACACTTGTTACTCCAAGCTGGCTTGTGTATGATTGTAAATATGGTAAAATCATATTAAATAAAGAAGTAATAGAATTATAGATTTATGTACATATTATACATATTTACCTAGTCCTGCCATAAGTTCTGTTACAATTTGAATATAGTGTAAAAATTAAACAAACGAGTTTTTTAATGTGTTGTAATTTTTTTTTTGTTATTAAATTATAGTGTTTCTGAAAATCAACATCTTATACAAAATGGTCGCCTCTCGCTTTAATGCATGCCTTTAGAAGATCAGGCCATTGGGCTATAGCGGCACGTATGGTTTCGATGGGTATTGATGACGCTGCTGCAATAAGAGCTTTCTTAAGACTCTCCAAAATTCGGTGGCGAACTTTGCAGGCCACACCCTCTAGATGATTGGTAATCCAGGGGATTCAAATCTGGGCTCCCCGAGGGCCAATCTTCAGCACTAATAAAGGCTGGAATATTCTGACGTAGCCACTCTTGAGTTGTTTTGGCTTTGTGTGCCGGTGCAGAGTCTTATTGAAAGACCCAGTGCTCTCCATTAAAGAGGGTTATTGTCAAGTCTTTCACCACGCCTTCCAAGACATCTTGTTGGTACACTTTTGCTCCAGTTTTAACGCCCTTTTCCCAAATATGCAAGGAACTTACGCCTTTATGGGATACTCCCTACCAGACCATAACGGATGTTGCATGATGACCTCTCTGAACCCTTGGCACAATAAATTTAGCTTCTTCCGATGTTCTCGCATAGATTTTGTCGTTTTGCTTATTAAAAACTTCCTCCACCGTACAAATTTTTTCATCCGTAAAAAGGAAATTTTCATGACCGTTTCTTGCGTGCCACTGCAAAAGCTTCTTACATCTTTCCAATCGTATTTGTTTTAGCCGTGGAGTTAAAAGATGGCCTGTGCACCTGCGAAAGGCCCTCATGTGGAGGTCATCACGGATTAGTCGTGACATGGATCTGGAAGACATATCCATTTCTCTAGCCATGATCTTTTGCTTTCTTAAGGGATTTCGGCGAATCCGCTCCCGCACCGCTTTTATGGCTCCACTCGTACGAACAACGCGAGGTCGACCACTTCTCAGCCTGTCTTCCATTTGAGACGATTCCAAGAAACGATCGATGGTACGGTAAACTAACATTTTCGATATTTCGAGTTTTTTTTAGCAACGTGAATATTTGAGTTGCGCTATTTTCGCATTTGTGCAATGCGATCACCGCGATGCGATTTTCGTTATTGCCCCACTCCATATTAATTACGCAAGATTTGAAACAAAACTGATTTGAATTTGTTTTGCAATAGAACATTGTACCAAAAAATGCGAATAACGGGATCATACAATTTAAAATTTCAAAGCTTGTAACAGAACTTATGGCAAGACTATTTGTATTTGCTTAAATACGAGTATAAGGGTAAATATTTAACTCCTGATATAAAGGGTGATTTTTTCACTGCTTGGTTTTTGACGCTTATATTGCTGACAGTTCACGCGTGATTCTTGATATGTGTCAAAGTAAAAACTACTTAGTTCGGTTTGCCATTTCATCATGAATAGAATTACGCCTGAACAACGTTTGCAAATTATTGAAATTTACTATCAAAATTCGTGCTCTGCGAAAAATGTGTGTTCGCAATGGTCGTCCATTTTATGGTCTTCATAATCGATTCACATTTCGCACCAGTTTCACTGTATTGAACATCAATCCACCAAATCGTATACAGTGCAACGAGTGCTTCAATAAGTTTAAATGTTGAAAAAGTTTGAAGATGCTGAATTGCAAGCTTCACTCGATGAGGATGATGCTCAAATGCAAGAACAACTTGCCGAACATTGAAATGTGACCGAACAATGCATTTCTCAACGTTTAAAAGGCATGGGATTGATTTTGATGGTGGGAAGGTGGGAAGATGGGAAGACGGGTGCCACATGAATTGACTGAAAGTGTTTATTATAAAAATAATAATTTACAACTTTCCATTTCAATCACTTCCAGAAAACCACAAAAATATAGGAAAATAAATTTTCAAATTAAATTGAAAGACTGTGAATTTAAATGGGAAAGGAAAATTTCATTTCAATTTTCTCTTCATGACAAAGAAATATAAAGAAACCAAATGAAACAATATTAAATTTTATTTTGATGTTGGCATTTGTTTTGTTAAATTTGGTTTGATAATTTAATTTAATTTTCCATTTATTTATTTACATTTGGTTATTAAGCAGTTAAATAAATAATATCAAAATTTTCAAGAGATACTGAAAATGTTTCGGCTTTCGAATGGGATTTCGCAACAATTTACGCGCCTCTTTGCCTTTATGAAGAGGATTAAATTGAGCGCTAAACATATTTAGGTCGCTATTTATCAGTTTTGTTATTTAGGTTATTAGGAATTAGGAATTATTAATTTATAAGCTTGTTCGAGATTTAAAAATGCTTTGAAATTACCAACAGATTTTCTTCTGATTCCGTATTCAAATTGCATTAGAAACTTGCATGAATCTAAATATTCACTAAACTCATAAGATTATCCTTTTGCGGTGTTGCTATGCTAAGGTCAATGCAATTTTAATAGCGAGTAGTGTTGTAACCTTAAAGCAATACGAACAAACGATTTGAAATCAAAAGCTTTATAAATAAGCTCATCGAGCTGAGAAAGAGCTAAACTCTGGGAAAAGCTGCTACCAAAAGTCAACTGAAACGGGGAAGAAACAAAACAGAGAAACCTGAATATCAGATGGTTACATGGTTACTAATATCACAATCTAAAATACCGCCTCATAACTCAATTCGCCGCTATAGCTTAGCAAGTAAAAAAGCCAACATGAACCAACAAAGAAAAGAAGAAAAATCTAGCAATCAATGCTGAAACCACGCAGCAGGAGGTAACAACATTAGCGAGCTACATCATCGGAAGCCTTTCCAATCAGACATTCAAAAGAAGCCAACCAATAAGAGACTGGAAATGGAAAACTGTCGACCGAAACAGAACAACAACTCACCAGATGGAAATAGTACTTCCAGAAAATATGTAATCAATGCCAGTGAAACCAGTCACATAGCAAACAGTGAAACTCGCCTCCCTTATAACCGAAATTCATTCGAACCACCCAACATCCAAGAGGTAAAAAAGCGCTACCATGAAGCTAAAAAGTAATAAAGCGCTAGGAGAAGACTGTTGCTTGCCACCGAGCGGATTTCAAAGCATCAGCTGAAAACCATCAGAACCACCTAGTATCCAAGAGAGAAAATACGTCATGAAGCTAAAAACTAATAAAGCCGCTAAGAGAAGACTGTATTCAAGCAGAACTACTTACATCAAGCGGATCCCAAGTGATCCGCTGAAATCCTTTTCCCTTATATTAAAGAATCCGGAGTAAGAGACTAACCACGGTCGTTGTGACTTTCATAACTGATACTGAATATACCAAAGAAGAACGATGGGACAGATTGCGATAATTGACGGGGAATCAGGCTATAAGTAATAGTAATCAGCGGACTGTGAAGCTGTGTGGATCAAGTCAGCACCTTTCATATCATAATAGAACAATCTAATGATTGGCGATCTCCACTTTATTTACTGTTTATAGATTTCAAAGAAGCTTAAGATTTCATTAAGTGGACTGGTGTTCATATTACACGCTTAAGAACAAACGGGTGCCGGTAAAAATAACAAATTTTTTCAACAACATATATGTATGCCATATATATGATGGCAGCGAAGCGATGGCATGGCAAGCGATCCATTTACAACTAATGTCGGAGTAAGACAAGGATGTCCACTATCACCATTACTCTTTGCCACAGAATAGTGCTGAAACTGTGTCAGAAAAGAGAAGAATCCAGTGGGTACTGGGCTATCAACTAGAAGACCTAGATAACCTACATAAGTATATAATACCATATAAATATAATATGTGTTATGTAGAGTGTTTTTTATAGAAGTGTGGTTTTCAATCTGGCAATACTTTTTTCGGAGTTGATCTTTTTGACAGCTGTCACTTGATTTATGCTCAGTTTGGTTTGCCATTTCATAATGAATAGACTTACGCCTGAACAATGTTTGCAAATTATTGCAATTTATTATCAAAATTCATGCGCTGTGAAAAAAGTGTTTCGCAAGCTACGTCCATTTAGCGACGAGGCTCATTTTTGGCTCAATGGATACGTGGATAAGCAGAATTATCGTATCATATTTGGAGTGAAGACCATCCAGACAGAGGCAATTCAGCATCCGACATGTGGTTCCAACAGGACGGTGCCACATGTCAGATGCCACACTGCACGCGAAACCATGTATCATGCATCAATTGAGAGGCGAATTTGGTGAGCAGTTAATCTCACGTTTTGGTGCACTCAATTGGCCACCAAGATGGTGTGATTTGACCCCGTTAGACTATTTTTTGTGGGGCTATGTTAAGTCTCTTGTCTATAAGGACCAGCCAAACACGATTGCTGCTTTGGAAGTCAACATTCAACGCATCATTGCATCATTTGTGAGATTCCGGCCGAAATGTGTGAAAAATTGTGCCAAAATTGGACCTTCAGAATGGACCACTTGAAGCGTAGCGCCGCGAGCAACATTTAAGTGAAATTGTCTTTAAAAAGTAAATCGCAGGAATTGATTTATCGATTCAAATAAAAATTACATTCACTTTTGTAAAATTACTCTGTTTTTCTTTCATTTTCAAAAACTAAACTCTTATAAAAATCACCCTTTATAAGCTCAGAGACATGCAAAATAAAACTAACAACCTCCTTGCACTAGCCAAAAATATTGGACTGGAAATCAGTATAAAGAAACCACAAGCAATCAGGCCATCATATTACAATTGAAACCCAGCGCGTAAAGTAAGTGTACAAGCTGTGGTTCCCAACTTTACTTTACTTTACTTTTAATGGCACAACAGCCCATGGAGGGCCTAGGTCGAGCTTTTCGCATCCACTCATGTTGTGCGTGTTATATTTGTACATGAATGGAAGGGACCTACAGTTTAATGCCGAATCCGAACGGCGAAATGAAATGCTTTTCATAGGCAATTGTAGGTTTTTCATTGCCTGCCAAGAGAAGAGGTGGTGCTGTGTAGAAAAATTATTTTTTCTACCATTTAATTTTTTTTTTTTTGATTTTACCTGTGTCGAGTTTCGAACCCCGGACACTCTGCGTAGCAGTCCAACGCACTACCACTATGCCACAGTTTTGTAGTTGGTTCCCAACTACAACACCTAAATCTAAGAGACAACACCGAGATAAAACAAGAAAATGTGGGACATTTTTGAAACTCAAGTACAAATTATTGAAATTTTTGCTTCCACCCAGAAATGTCAATATTTAAAGCTTTATTCTATATACAACACAATTGTATCTACTTACCTCGATTTTTAATCTAAATTTGGTATGACTTTTCGTTGATTTTTACTGTACTCTTTCGGTTGAAAATTTTGCAATATTTCTGGGTTTTGTTCGGATTGATTTTTGATCTGATTTTCGGTCTTAAATTGATTTGCTTTCCGGTCTTAGTTTCAAACTCACTTTCGATTTGATTTTAAGAATGAATGTGGCCACATTTTTATTTATTTTGAATATCGTTTTGATTTAATAAGATTTGATTTAAATTTTATTCTGCTGTTCGTGAGTCTGATTTTGGATTTAAATTTCAATTTGAATTTGATATGATTTTTAGAAAGACCGAAAATCTATATTTTTTCTGCACTTTTCTCTGAACTTCATCCGATTTGAGAATTTGCAGCGCGACGAACAATCTGATTTTCATCCTTATCAAAGCTGGCAAGTCAAAACCCTGCATATCATAATAGAACATTGGGTGTGAAGACGTTTTGAATTTTTGGTCTGAGTTTGATTTTGGTCGGAACTTAATATGAGATTGAGACTGGAATTCTTGTATGTAGTATGAATTTTGCGCTGCTTTTATTGAATTTTTAGTCTTAGTTTTTTATCTGACCTTCGATCTGGTTTTTAGTCTGCTTCTGGCCTAACTACCGATACGATTTTCTGTCTGACTTTCGGTATGCAAAAGCCCTATGCTTCCAAGTGGAGCAATAAGATTAGATTATATTAATACTTTACGATTAAAACAATTGGCCTTCAAATTTGGAATAATCGAAAAACACTCGACAACACTTTCATTGTGAGCAATCCAAAAATGTGTGTGTTTTTTTTTATTATTTATTTATATGGAATTTCAATATTTAAATTATATTTTCACAATAGACTCGAACAGATTCGTAAATATTTTTATATTATGAGAAGCATCAGAATATATTTCAATATGTAAAACAATGCACTTAGTAAGTTTATAAAGAAAAATGTATTAAGCATTAGGTAGAGCAACATCACCAAAAACTTTTTGCTAGATAAGAATTTGTAATTTAGGCCTCAGCTTCAGCTTCAGCCTCCGCTTCAATAACGGCCTTACGGCTGGGCTGAAAATAAATGAGCGATTTCAATCAATAGATTTCAATCTACTCGTATGCTAAGCAATTAAGTAATTATGTGATAATCTTACCTTTGGATGCATGAGTATGAATGGCAATTCAGCGCACAATTCACCGCCCAAAGCGCCCAAGAAAAGCTTCACCTTGACAGCATACGAAACGATGATGCCAAAAGCATCACGAGCATCCTGACTGGCAATACTGTGTAGCAGTTAAAACAGAAATAAAACCATCATCTATTTATTTACTTATACAAAAAAAAAAAACGAAAAAATAGGTCCATCCGCACTTACAGTGTAGTTGAAGCCAATGAAGTATCCTTGCGCTTGACATCACCCTCCACAGCAATCCCGGCACGATCACAATTGGCTGCCAAATTCGGCACCAAGTACATCACTTTCTGCAAACTCGATCCCGGATTCAATGGGCATCCCTCGCTTGTCTCGACAAAAGCAATTGTATTACGGAATTGTCCGTTCTGGAAGAGTACCACATCGACGCCCTGCTGTACCATTGCCTTGATTTTCTTCACCACCTTATTCGAATTATTGCGTACGCATATATTAACAGCAATCTTTTCAGCATGATGGTACAGCTGCTTATCCAGGGTCACCTCGAGCTCAAGCTCGCCGGGTGAGAGCAGAAAGTCCTTGCGCACCACTGTGCACGGCTGAATGCCCTGCTTGGTTGGGGCATACTGCATTTTGCGTATACCCAAGTTAATGGTGCTGCGACGATGTGAACGATCGCAGTCGGTATCGCCGGTGAATACCTTCACAAAGTACTGGACACCGCATGGTTGTGATTCATCGTTTGCCTTCTGCTGCAGCACCACCGAAGCCGGAGAGCTTGGTGGCATTTGCATTACGAAGGGAAATGCATTCGAACCGAGCTTCTTGAGAAGACGCTCTTGCATTTTCGTCAATTCAATGTCTTCTTTCTTTTGTGGATGCACTTGGGTGGAGACCAAAGTCAGCTCCTTTTGGAAGCGTAATCCAATCATTTCTTCATCTTCGCGTCCGTAACGGAAATTGCAGACCAATTGTACGAAGATTTTACGATTCTGGCGTACGTATTCATCGTCGAGCACAATGATGCCATCTGCGGGCCAGGGAAGGGAAGGGAAGAGAGAGAGAGAGAGAGAGAGTGCAAAGTGTGATAAGAAGGTTTCTGAGAAAAATATGTCTGTAAATTATGATTTCGGGGTGCTAGAATGGAAAGATCATTGAAGTTTTCTATGTTAAATTCTTTCAAATCGTTAAAATATTGGTTTCCCAGTACACGAAGTCGGTTGCATTGTCACAACAACCCATGGAGGGCCTAGGCCGAGCGTTTCGCATCCACTCAGGTTGTGAGTGTTACGAAAAGCTATTCGTAGGCAATTTTTACTCATGTAGGTGCGCCATTGCCTGCCAAGAGGTGGTGCCGTCTAGAAACATTTTTTTTCTACTTTTTTTGATTTTCAATGTGCCAAGATTTGAACCTGGTGCACTCTACATAGCAGGCCAACTCACTACCAATTACACCACAGCGACCACTTGTCACTGGTCAGTGAAAGGTTATATAAAAATTTATTAAGTATTTAGGTCAAAAATACCCATTAAAAAAACCTTGGTTTTGGGGATGCTTAGGCTCAGTTTATCTGGTTAACTTTTTGACCAAGATCAACTTCTATTTCTGGTAAAGTCCCATTCTACGCACGTCAAAAAAAGCAAAGCCGAAACACGTAAACTTAATTTTCGGCCTTATTATCCGATACCGTATTGAGATTTACCCGAGCTTCACGTTTTGGTTCCTTTTTCTTTGTTGTTAAATTTAGGTAAATTTTTAAGTAAAAAACGCCGAAATCTCCAGGTTTTTCCCCGACGGAATCCAAGTTTGATCGTAGACAACATCCTGAAATTGTTATACCAAGGGGCACCATGCAGCGAAGGTTTAGTTTTGAAAGACGATTCAAAACAGAGCTTAGTAGTACCATAAGAAGAAATGTGAAGGTATATCTTAAAAGTATAAGATAGAGCAGCAAACGGTACACAGACGGTTCTCTAACTGATGAAGTGACCGGCTTCTTTACCGAGGATAAGATACATTGAGCTCAGTATATTTCAAGCGGCAATTACTGGAAACAAAATATTTTTTGCATTACATAATCGTATTTGTATCCTTTGAGTTCCCGGGAGTATTTGGATATAAGATGCATAATGAAGCTGACGATGCACTAGCAAAGAAAGGGGCAACAACTCCGTCAGTAATTCTGGAGCCATTTTGAGGAATTTATTAATCAGGAAAGAAGAATAAGAAATTCAAAGGCAATTATACTGGGAACATTGACCAGAATTAGATTATTTAAACCCACTATTAGGAACCTAAGTATAAATTGGTTTAAAATCATTACAGGAATAATAAAACAGTACACTAAGTAGGTAGGTTAAACTAACACCAAACAAACCTGGAAATTACATCGAATGAATCACGCAGGTTTTGCAGAGAAGACCGGGAATATGTGAAGTACATCTTAGAACAGTGGTGGGTTGATGGTCACCCAGATGCTAAATTCAATTCCATTGAAGTAGGAACAATACTAAAATTTCAATCGGATGGTGGATTTATGGGAATACTAAAAGTCTGTGAAGGGGCACAATAGCTCTTAAAGGTCGCAGTGCACTAAACCAGCACTAATAAATTTTGGCCATCCATCTTTAGGAGGATACAATGGTTTTTTCATTCTTGGGCACGCATTCTTGATCAATATTTTTAAGAGCTGGGGAAAAACTCTACCAGGTGTACACGTATGATACCGGTATATTTTTTTAAGAAAATACACGTTTATTTAAGGAAAATGGTTATACTTTCAATCTTCAAACTAATGGCCATTGCTAGGTAGGTATCTATCTACACATTTTTCTCATCTCTTTGGCAATTTGTGAAAGCCTCGCCGAAAAAACTATTCGATTTTGGAGCCAAACCAGTCATCGAGCCATTTTTTCACATTTTCGTTCGAATCGAAGTGATGCTCAGCAAGTGCATGCCCAATTGATGAAAATAAGTGGAAGTCAGCTGGAGCCAAGTCGGGTGAATAAGCCGCATGGGGCGGGGCTTCCCAGCTGTACGAATCTACCAATTCCCAAGTCTGTTTGGTTCTTGTTCAATGTGATGGTGCATTGTCATCAAGAAAAATCACTTTGTGCTATTATATTCTGGACTCTTTTGACGCAAAGCACGGTTCAAATCGGCCAATTGTTGTTGGTAGCGTTGACCAGTAACTGTTTCATCTGGTTTCAGAAGGTCAAACCAGATAACACCTCGCTGATCCCAGAAAACACAGAGCATTGTCTTCTTTCCGAAGCGATTTGGCTTTGCTGACGATTTGGCCGGTGTGCCGGGCTGAACATATGATCGCTTACGTTTGGGATTCTCGAAATTGATCCATTTTTCATCGCCAGTAACAATTCTAACGATTCGTTGAAGATATGACTTTCTTTTGTACCTGGCGAGCAACATTTCACAGGTAGTTTTTCGATTTTCTTGCTGTCTTTCAGTCTTTCAGTCAATTCATGCGGCACCCATCTTCCCACCTTCAAAATCAATTCCATGGCTTTTAAACGTTGAGAAATGCATTGTTCACATTTAATTGTTGTGGTCATTGTGGTCACATTTAATTGTTCTGCAAGTTGTTCGTGCGTGTGACTATCATCCTCATCGAGTGAAGCTTGAAATTCGGCTTCTTTAAACTTTTTCGGTGGTCTTCCACGTTCTTCGTTTCTCACATCGAAATCGCCACTTTTAAATTTATTGAACCACTCGTTGCACTGTGTCTTGCCTTTCACAAGCATTCGATGAGATTCCAAAGCAGATTTCTTCAATTGGAAAGAGAAAATCAATGATATCGGCACATCGTAATTTGTAGGTACAAAATTCGACAATTTTACGAGCGAAAAAAATATGTTGTTGCCTGAAACTTGATTGTTTATGAACTGAATATTGTTGACCGAACTAAATGCGCAGAAATGGCGCCAATGATTTGGTTTGACAGAGCGAATAGTTTTATCTAGCGACACGACAGATGTCATTACTGGTTTCATACTTGTACGCCTGGTATACACCATTGGATTCTACAGCCGAAAATTAAGTTTACGTTTCCGTTTCCGGCTTTCCGTTTTTCTATAAGTTCAAATTTTATCTGTAATTCTACAAGTCAAAATCTCAGTATACTGATACTGATATTGACCTGAAATTTTTGGTATCTAGCGATTGCTTGTCGTAGGATACGGCATACTTAAAATTGTAAGTCGGGTGAAAATTAATGGATACGTATGAATGGTTAGCCTCAAAGGGCTGTTGTACCTGTAAACAACTAGAAATGTCATGAGCTCCTAGAGAGTTCAGTTCCCCTTTTCCAGAAACCGTGATTTGTAACCATCTATCAGGGATATATTTATTTTTTCCTGGTATGGAAAAGTACCACTGTGATCAATTTATGCGCTTTCAATGGCTTTAGCAATGAAATTTTTTAAAGAACCACGCCTTCATAAAAGTATCGTCTTCAAAGGTTAGTATCAAAGGGAATATTAGTTGAATTATTTAATTAAGTAAATTAAAATTTAAAAATACAATAGGGCCTTCAAAAGGCAAGTGAAGATTTTCGGGGAATTTTATGTTTGGGAGATGCAAAACTTATTTCGCCATCTAGTTTTTGTGTGGACTCAATTGATGTGGTGCCTAATTGTTACTTAGAGAAAAAATTTTGAATACTTTTCTTAAGTATCAGAATGTTTTGAGGTTTAGTTCGCATCCACAACTACTTTCTTGTTTTAAAATTATTACTGATGTTTTTAAACTTACAACTTTTAATCTAGATATGAAATGTTAATTAAACTTGAATTAGAAAGATGAAAATAATATAATAAATATTTCCGAATATTAATTTCAAACAATGTCTTAAACTTGACCCTGTAGTTCCTAAATTTTTGATTCATCTGAAAAATAGATAAATTTTGATAAACCATAAAAAGCACAGACCTATTCTCAAGAACTAAAAATCAATAATTGGCGTGGATTTATGAAGACGGGAAGTCGGGGTACCTGCAAGCAATTGTGATTGTTTGAGCTTGTTAGCATTTTTTTCTATTAAATGTTGCTAAGTATTCCTAGCTAGACTGTTTAATATACCGTTAGGATCAGGGGAAGTATTTTATTTTTAACCAAAATTCTCAAACTCAATCTAAATAGTTAGTTTTTCAGATTTTCGAACATTTTTGACTTTGATTGCTTCCAGATGGCTGTAATACAAATCGCAGCTCATAGCCGAAGCAATATTATAAAAGTTTGGCGAGTTCACATGATAAGGTGTACCTCCAGACTATTGGGGTGGTTCTGGTGGTTATTATACCCGGTTTGGTGAAGGCTGTCTAGAGGCCTGCTTGGGAACTAGAGGTTTAAACACTTTACTTTTCTCTTATTATTATATTATTAGCTAGACACAACGATAAAAGAGTCAAGGTCAAGGTCAGTAATACCTAATACAACAAACCACGTTGACGACGACAACAGTCAATGTGCCAGTTTTACAGAAACTAGTAAATGAGTACACACACATCAGGAGTACACACACACATATTCATAATTTACGTAATTAAATTAGTTTTTGTGTGAAATTTCTTCGTCCAAGTGTTTTTACTAGCTGCTTTCACTATTTCCCTCACCATTTCACTTACCAACTGGTTCCACAACCGTAACCGAATCAACAAATTCACGCCTGTTCATATACAGGGTGATCATGTTATTGGGCGATGCCTTTTTGAATACTTTAAAGTTGACAACCATTTTGTATTTTTTTTTTTTTTTGTTTGTTTGTTAATTGTAGACTTTCGCGCGTTTAATTCTTTAATCTAGTACAACGAAACACTATGAGTTACACTGTGTGTTGTTAGAAGAACACTTTCAGTGTTTTTTAGATTCGTTTCGAATATTTGCAACACTCTACTCGATTTGATTGCTCGAGCGTGTGTGTGAGCTACGCGTTTAATGGTGGCACTTTAAATTAGCGTGCATTGCCAACGCGCTCTTTATACTTTCTTCCATTTGGGACTATATGAGCGTTTATTTAATTAGGCATTTTTAGTGTGGCTGTGTTTTGTATGGGAGTGTTTGAATTTTTACGAAATTCTATTTACTAAGGTTTCATTTTACATACACACATACATACATACATATGTACTAAGTATGCATTTTGTACTTTTTTCATGCACCACATATTATTGATTGCCATTTGTGACGAACTTGTTTTAAATTCATAGCCACTCACCCACTCACATATTTTCTGATCCATTCTTTTTTTTGTTTTTTTGTTTTTTGTTTTACCTATGTAAGTATATTTATTATATATGTATTTTCTCTATGTTATTGTTCTTTAAGTTCATGACTAATTGCACCATACCGATATTTGATAAGACGTAACAGCCAGACGACCAGAGCTACGGTCATAGAAGAGCCTCATCAGCTTTGCTTTATGGCATAGCAACAACAACGACAGCGCAATCACACCAGCGGCAATAGTGACATTGTTAATGACATTCATTCATGCAAATTGTTATATATGGTATATGCAATCGATATTATTAAATAATGACAGACTAAATAAACAAATACACACACACACACACCCACACACACACCCACACACACACCCACACACACACACACACACACACACACACACACACTTAAACACATACATAAAGGGTGTTTTCTTTTAGAAGTGTGGTTTTCAATCTGGCAATACTTTTTTCGGAGTTGGTCTTTTTGACTGCTGTCACTTGATTTATGCTCAATTTGGTTTGACATTTCAAGAACTGAAGCCGAACGATCATCAAGCGCGTCGCACGTTCGGTGAATGGGCCCAAAACGAGATGGCCACCGATCCCGATTTTCACAAGAAAATTTTGTTCAGCGATGAAGCTCACTTGGACTGCTGCGCAGAGTGTCCGGGGTTCGAATCTCGGCACAGGCAAAATCAAAAAGTAGAAAAAATACTTTTACTACACCGCACCACCTCTTGGCAGGCAATGGCAAACCTACAAGAGTAAAAATTGCTATGAAAAGCTTTTAATTTCGTCGTTCGGATTCGGTATGAAACTGTAGGTCCATTCATGTACAAATATAAAACGCACAACATGAGTGGATGTGAAAAGCTCGGCCTAGGCTCTCCATGGGCTGTTGTGCCATTTAAAGTAAAGTAAGATGAAGCTCACTTTAGGTTGAATGGGTACGTTAATAAGTAAAATTGTCGCTTTTGGAATGATCATAATCCACAAGCCATTGTTGAGATGCCGTTATATCCTCTAAAAGTCATTGTTTGGTGTGGGAATCATGGGGCAGAGGGAATCATTGGTCCATATTTCTTCAAAGATGAAGCCGGTCATAATGTTACAGTCAATGGGAAACGCTATAGAGCCATGATTAATGACTTCTTCGTGCCTGAATTGGAGGATGTTGATGTGGACGACCTTTGGTCTTTGGTTCCTACAAGACGGCGCTACATGCCATACAACAGCCAACGGCGCCATACAACAATGACAATCAATTTATTGAAGGAAACTTTTCGTGAGCGCATTATCATTATCTCGCGTCGTGGGCCTGTGGCGTGGCCTCCAAGATCGGGCAGTTTAACACCGCTGGTTTATATTTTGTGGGGTTATGTGAAGCCTACGCAGATAAGCCCGATACGATTTACGCCTTGGAAGAGAATATTCGGCGCGTTATTACTGGCCCGGCCCCAATTGCTGCAAAAAGTGGTCGAAAATTGGGCCTCTCGACTGGAATTTATTCGAACCAGCCGCGGCGGCCACTTGCCTGAAATCGTTTTTAAAACATAATGACAAATCCTTATCTTTATAATAAAGCTAAATTCTTGGCCATTACATTAAATTATATGCGTTTTATTTCTTCTTGAAAACCACACTTCTAAAAAAAACACCCTGTACATACTCATGCTGATGGCGTTAAATGGCGTCGGATTTACATATTTACATACGATTTTTAAAAATAGCATTGCTAAAAATTTAAATCAATATTTATTATGGCAATATTATTGCATAAAATGCAGGCTGCTAACTTTTGCTAAACTGAGCTTGTCATAATCAAAAAAAAAAAGTTTATACAATTAGCGTTGCAATTTGTTGCCTGATTTATAGAAATATGCATTGAAGTATTCGAGTATATCAATTTGGACTCATTACTGAATTTAAGTATAAATTGCAGAACCATAAAAGAATGCATTCAATTTAATGCATCTACATTGAAGTCTCATCTCATACGTAGTTAATGAATATCAATGACTGACTGACGCTATTGAATATTCCTATATGTATATTTGACTCCAGAATATATGTATGTATGTAAAATTAAGTAACAGTTTTTGGAGTTTTTACTTAATTTGTTGTTGTTGGAGCGAAAAAATGCAACCTTCTTTTTCAGGCAATGGATTGCACCCCATATTACTTCAGAATAATGACTACTTTGCGGTAACTTGAAGTCACTTGAATACGGAAACAATTGGAATTTGAAGTTAAATTGAGGCACGTGAATTCAATTCTAATTTTAACAAAATTGTGGTGAGACAATTGAGTAATTTTTCATATTAGCGAGTGATTGACTTCAGAGGAATTTACTGTTATTGTTAGTCGAGTTGGTTTTTGGTGAGAAATTCCTTTAGTGCAAATTCATAAATAAGAGAGAGAGAGAGAGAAAGAGAGAGAAAGATATTCGTGGTATTCGTGGTATTCGTGCTGCTTTTGCAGGATTGTTTTTTGATTTTGTTTAATCGATCTTTTGTTTACGTTGTTTCACTCCCCACCACTCTATGTGTTACGGCGTATCATTTTGATTTATTCCTCAATAAGAGAGCGAGAGAATTGAGTTTGTTATGGGAGAGTTTGGAGAGGAGAGGGAGAGGGAGAGGAGAGGGGAGGGAGGGAGAGGGAGAGGGAGAGGGAGAGGGAGAGGGAGAGGGAGGAGAGGAGAGGGAGAGGGAGAGGGAGAGGGAGAGGGAGGGAGAGGGAGAGGGAGAGGGAGAGGGAGAGGGAGAGGAGAGGGAGAGGGAGAGGGAGAGGGAGAGGGAGAGGGAGAGGAGAGGGAGAGGGAGAGGAGAGGGAGAGGGAGAGGGAGAGGGAGAGGGAGAGGGGAGAGGGAGAGAGGGAGAGAGGGAAGAGGGAGAGGGAGAGGGAGAGGGAGAGGGAGAGAGGAGAGGGAGGAGGGAGAGGGAGAGGGAGAGGGAGAGGGAGAGGGAGAGGAGAGGGAGAGGGAGAGGGGAGAGGGAGAGGGAGAGGAGAGGGAGAGGGAGAGGGAGAGGGAGAGGGAGAGGGGAGAGGGAGAGGAGAGGGAGAGGGAGAGGGAGAGGGAGAGGGGAGAGGGGAGCCTCTTCAGTACAAGGAATAGTTTCGAGTTTTTCTGGATTTCACTTACTTTTGCTCTCGAGCCCCCGCAGGAATAAGGATAAAAAGAATGCTCAACATGGACTTCTTGATCTAAAAAAACTTTATGCGCAAAGTTTCAACAAAATCGGGTGGTCTATTCATTTAGCTCCAAGTACAAGCATTACTTTAATTTTTCCCCGATTTAACTAACTTTTGCTCCTGAGCCTGCTCAGGAATAATTTTGGTCTAAAAAATCTTTTACATAGTTGGGAAAAATTTAATTTGTTTCTCTTACTAAGAAAAAAAAGTTAAAACGCGATTTTCACCGGAGTTGCCAGACTGTGAAGACCCAAATCTGTGAAATCAAACAATTTACAAAATCTATTGGAAAGTAGTTGTTGCCACTTAGGATTGAAACGCATGTAGAATCGTCACTGGGGTTAATCAGCCAGCTGTCTGATATAGAGAAGACTTTGAATGTTTGGAGCGAATGCAAATAAAATTCTATTTTCAGTGATTTATATTAACGTGCATTGGCGCATATAAAAAGTATATGCGGTTTTTCGTTACAAGATAATTTTTGTACCCACAACTCTGGCAACACTCGTCTAATTATGTCAAACGAACGAAAGGTATAATATTTCAGGATACATCTTGTGTGAAGACAGTTGTGCAATTCGTTGCTAGTGTAAAAAGTTTCATTAACTTGAAAATGAGTAAACTATCTGAAGAAATACCATATGTAATGGTTTATTCTTATAGAAAATGTAAAACCGCTTTAAAGACATGCCAAAAAATTTATGCGGTTTACGGTGAGGATGCTGTGAGTTAACGCCGGACCCAGGAGAGGTTTGCTCGATAACGTTCCAGAAATTTCGATATCAAAAATGCACTGAAAGTCACTCCAAAAACCGACTAAATTTTGCAATTGGTGGAGTAAGATCGACACGCAAGTTGTCAGGAGATAGCGGACGCACTAAACATCAACCACATCAGAAAGTTGTGGGTACCAACATTATCTTGTAACGAAAAACCGCGGATACTTTTTATATGACCCAATATATGAATCATTTCAGGATGGGGAAAGGGATTGACTTCAACTCCCTTATTAAGTTTCACTACAAAGTATCTGGAAACTTGGTACACGAATCCGGAGTAAAGAATTTTTACCATCGTATTAAGTTTTTTGTTGATAATTTTTTCGAATTTATCTTTTATTTATCTTACTTTTTCGTTCATAGTATCGAAACTCATCCGACAGCGAGGTATCTTTTATAGAGTTAACACTTGCGAGAATCAACTCTAGGATTTTTCAATCTCAAGCAATCTCTTGAGTCTCCCAACGAAGCTACTCTTTAATCTCGGTTCTTGGAGAATGCTTTCGTTAGGACTTTTTCAAAAGTGAGGGGACTACGAACTAGGGTGACTTCATTGCGGTTAACTCTTTCTTAGGCTGAGACAATCCACTTGTGTCAGAGACACATTTCCTTGTTGTACAGGGTTAGGCGATTGAAGTGTTACAAAATTCACACCGGTATATCTGGTAACGCGATATTGCCAACTATGTCAAATTCATACCAATGACAGCTATTTATATTGTTTACAAGCTACCACAAGCATTTTCATTTAAGTTTTATAAAACGAAAGTTCAACGAAATGAGCTCAAGGCAAAGCCTTACAAGTTCCAAAAGGCACATGATCTTACACCAAAGCAAAAAACAAAGTTAGACTCGAAAGAGCAAAGGAGTTGTTACGCTTGCACGAACGTGTTCTCCGATGAGAAAAATTTCCCTATTGAGCAGTTGGTAAACTCTCAAAATGATCGTGTTTACTTAACTGCACGAATGCACTTACAAAAATTTGAGTCTACGAACGGCCACCCGAAGTAATTTTCCATCTCCAGTAATGGTATGGACAGCTGTGACCGCCGATGGACGCTGTCCAATCATTTTCATCGAGCCTGGAGAGCAAGGCGAGGACTAAAGAATATGCCAGTATGGATGCGCTGAAGAAAGCCATTGTGGTCGTTGTAGCATAGCGGTAGTGCGTTGGACTGTTACGCAGAGTGTCCGGGGTTCGAATCTCGGCACAGGCAAAATAAAACAAATAGATAAAATATAAAAAAAATATAAAAGAAAAATAATGGAAAAATAAAAGAAAAATAAAAAAAAAATGAATCAAAAAAATAAAAAATAAAAAACAACAAAAATTAAAAATTAAAAAAAAACAACAAAATATCTACACGGCACCACCTCTTGGCGGGCAATGGAAAACCTATCAGTGCAAAAATTGCCTATGAAAAGTTTTTCCCTTCACCGTTCGGATTCGGCATAAAACTGTAGGTCCCTTCCATTCATGTATAAAAATAACACGCACAACATGAGTGGATGCGAAAAACTCGGCCTTTGGCGCTACATGCGGTCATAGTCGACACTGATAAACTGAAGTTCATTGTGGTAGAGGCATAACACTTGCCACAATGGCTGCCTATCTCTTTATCGGTGTCCTGTGTGATTGCATTCCCTCTCTCATTCTCCCTCCTTCTTTCTCCCACCTATCAATCTTCCATGCATTCAACATAATGCTTTGCATTCATAGGGATACACCCAGTGGCGTAGCCAGGTCGGGTGACACCCGGGTCGTACCTCAATGGTGTCACCCAATAATACCCCTCCCCCTCTTCTTTTGAAAGAATTATACTATGTGTAGGTATGTACGATTATTTTTTATATAAAAATAAGTAGATAATACAGGAATTCATAAAGATGAGTGAACTTAAATTAATACTTACTTAATTTAAGTCACAAAACAGTTAAATCCTCTACAAGTATGAGATCAATAAGGGAAATTTTTATTTACAGCATGTTCTTCTTAAAGATCTTGGAAGATATTTGTTTACATACAACTTTTCTTTTTAAATGAAAATTTAATTGCTGTTGTAGGAAATTGATGTACGAGGTGTGATCAAAAAATAACCGTTATTTTCAAAATTCGTGAGTTACGTATGTTCGATTTTCGCATTTTTTTTTTCTGTTATGTTGGTACACATGTCTGTTATATATGTTGTCAATACCAACCATTTTGGATTGTCAATTTGTTTTTGACAGATAAAAAGGTTAGTCGTGTTTTGGTGTGCTCTTCGATTTTTTACTATTCGGAAAAATGGATCAAAGAAACTGTATTCAGTTTTGTGTAAAAAATGAAATTAAATGCGCAAGGACATTTGAAATGTTGACTGTGGCCTTTGGCGAGTCTACTATGAGCAGAACACAAGTCCAATTGTGGTATAACCGGTTTAAGGAAGGCCGAGAAGATGTCAATGACGATGCTCGTCCTGGTCGCCCGAGCACGTCAACAACCGATGAAAACATTGACGCAGTCAAGAAAATGATTTTGGATAATCGTCGAATCACTATCAGAGAGGTTGCCGATGATGTTGGCATATCGTTCGGCTCATGCCAAGCAATTTTTACGGATGTTTTAGGCATGAAACGTGCGGCAGCGAAGATTGTTCCAAAATTGCTAAATTTTGAACATCCAGAATTGCTAAATCTGGAACGAGCTAAAAGCTCGTTTCAGAAGTGTTTCGAGAATTGGAAATAACGCTGGCATAAGTGCATAGTATTATATCTGAGGGGGATTACTTTGAAGGGGACAAGATAGTTGTTGATGAATAAATAAATACTTTTTGGAAAAATAAGTACGGTTAACGGTTAAATAACGGTTACTTTTTCATCATACCTCGTATGTATGTGAGCACATATTTAATATACCAAATTTACATTGCGATATATGAAGCTTTAACAAAATATTTTACAAATTTTGCATTTTTTCGCAGAAAATTCTGAAATAACATTGCCGGAATCTAATTTGCTAGAAAACTCGTTTTCTATTGATAAAATGGCTACGTCGCATATCCTAGATTGAAACATAGTTCAGCGTAAATAACATGAAGCCACAGGGACACAAACTGTTAAGAAGAATTGAA
This sequence comes from Palloptera scutellata, assembly GCA_958295655.1. Classification (NCBI taxonomy): domain Eukaryota; kingdom Metazoa; phylum Arthropoda; class Insecta; order Diptera; family Pallopteridae; genus Palloptera; species Palloptera scutellata. Next base: position 24,734,482 of record OY282452.1, on the reverse strand, counting down.
GAACAATTAAAGATACGTTTGAAACAGACTCGATAAAGTCCCCATTCTACAATAAAAGTTAGCATATCAAGCGTAGTCCATTTACTTGCGACTTTAAATTCAATGTTTGCTGCCTTAATTTGTCTACGAAGTCTTTGTACTTCTACTTTAAGTTCTTCTTCTACAACTTCATCGTAGTGCGACCATGTAAATGGGGTAAGGGCTTTGCGTCTCCGGACGAGGGGGGATTTCGAGGGAAGTTGAAAATAGTCGTGTAGGGAAAAAGAAAAGCAGCAGTAAACGATCTAACAAGATTTATTAATTATAAAAATATAATTTCCACCTCGATTTTCCTTAATGCTTTGAGTAGCGGCGGCGGGTAACGGGTCTTCTAAATGTTGGGTTGTTTGCTGCGGCGGACGTCTTTTCTTCTCGGCTTCTCGTTTAGTAGAGGTGCGACGCCAACTTTTTTGCATTGATATTCAGCTCTTCATCTGTGCAAAACAGCAAGTCATTTGTTTTCACAATTTGAAAGATATCGGCTATATCATTGAATGCCATGGTGCGAGACTTTAATTCTGTCGAGAAATGATCGATGCATTCAAGCATCGTCCTCTTGTTTTCTTCTTTAGCAGTTAAACCAATATCTCGTTCCCTTTCACCAGGCATTCTTTTCTTGTACCTTATGCGCCGGCTGATGCTTATTCCGAGCTTTGAGCAAATAATACTAGCCTTCTCCAATGCACCTTCCACTAAACATTCCCGCTTTTCGACTAAAAAGAGAATTAGGTCATTCGATTTCGCTATTACTTTATCGAAAGCTACATAGTCCTGGAGTTTGCAAATATTTTTGTGTAGCGTCCACTTCCTCCAACACAAAGTGCAAAAAACAAATGAAAGTAAAATTTTAGACATTTACACCTACTTACGTAATTATAATAATATTTTTTCTGCCTTTTGAACATTGCGGGTGTCACCCCAAAAATGGTGACACCCGGGGCGGACCGCCCTCCCGTCCCTTCCCTGGCTACGCCACTGCGTACTGTGTACCGTACACCCTGTATGTTGAATGTATAAATAAAAGTAAAAATAAAAACAATACCGCAAGGTCATATTCGTGTTGCATGTAACTTTTTTAAGCGTTTGAAGTACATAGTCAAGGCAAAAGTTGGCGGCGGACCGACCTCCCGCCCCACCCTGGCTACGCCACTGGGTACAACCTGTGTGTTTAATGCATAAATCAAAATAAAAATGAAAAAAATTTTACGGGAATGGGCCAAAACTCCTTTTTTAAGCGTTTGAAGTACATAGTCAAGGCAAAAGTTGGCAGCGGACCGCCCTCCCGCCCCACCCTGGCTACGCCACTGGGTACAACCTGTGTGTTAAATGTATAAATCAAAATAAAAATGAAAACAATTTTACGGGAATGGGCCAAAACTCCTTTTTTAAGCGTTTGAAGTACATAGTCAAGGCAAAAGTTGGCGGCGGACCGCCCTCCCGCCCCACCCTGGCTACGCCACTGGGTACAACCTGTGTGTTGAATGCATAAATCAAAATAAAAAATTAAAAACATTTTATGGGAATGGGCCAAAACTCCTTTTTTAAGCGTTTGAAGTACATGGTCAAGGCAAAAGTTGGCCACATCGAGCTAAAGTGAATGGATTCTAACTTAACACTTTTGTATAACTATTCAATTTAAAATAATTTCACACAAAAAACATATGGTCGGTTGAACAGGAAACAGTTCAATCGCCTAACCCTGTATGTTCCCTGCCTTCCAAATACCATATGTGCCATGTATTCTACATAGAGTTTTATAGTTTTATGCTCCCATAATTTCGTACACCATTCAATTTCTATGTATGGCAGTAATCATTGTACAGAATCAACATACGAGCACTCGTTGATATTCCTTTAATTTTAAACGAGAAACAAAATTAACGATACTATGACAGAAGAGGAGTAAAATATGTAATAAAAAATAATAGCAGTCATAAAAAGAGTGGAATTTTAAGCTAAAAAGGATTTTAAAGTGCGAGTAAAGTCTAAACGACGAGTATGGTATATATGGAGATTATAACTACTTAGTATTCAAAAATAAAGTTATGGGAAACTATTGTATTTTGGTTTAACAAGCAACTGCTGCTCCTGCTCTGCTATTAAATGACTGTACGATTAAGGAACATGAAGATTGGTCATATTATTCAAAAGCCAGAGTACAACAATATGGAAATATTTTACGCTATTTTTAGCTTCGTTGTCAGTTTTGGTTCTAGTTCTTGTGGTTGTTGTTGTTGTTGTTATTGTGGTAGGACAAAACGACAGGGGCGACAACCACATATATGTATGTACATACAAAAAAAAAGAAAGAGAAAAAAAAAACGATACAACCTCAAATAATAAGGCATAATAAATGCACCAACACATGTGAGTAAACTCATACATGTACGAGTATGTATGTGTGCGATACATGAGCATATGACGAGGTAGTTGTGAAACTTTGCTCATAATTTTGTTTTATTTTTTTATGATATAAGTGTAATAATTATGTTCATTGACTTTGTTAAGTAGGCTACTTTCGTAGTTATGCTAATGTGATTTTGTGGGCATGACCAAGAAACTTTTCTCTCTTTGTCAATATTAGCTGCATGCAATATTGTAAAGGGTGATTTTTATAAGAGTTTAGTTTTTGAAAATGAAAAAAAAGACACACACAGGAATTTACCAAAAGTGAATGAAATTTTTATTTGGATCGATAAATCAATTCCTGCCATTTACTTTTATTTTATTTATTTTTTATTTATTTATTTTTATTTATTTTTCGAAAACCGGCACAACAAAGTTTAAAACCTTATTAGCAGTACCGGCAGCATGTAGCGTAAACAAGATTAAATACGACTTATAATATATATTGCATGACATACAAATTTAAACTTTACTTTAAAATTAAACATTAAACATCCATTCATCTATTCGTAAAAATTTTAATAACATGATATATTTCATTATTTCCTATTACAGCGAAGAAAGGAATAAAGCCAGTTTATTTTTGAATTGCACAGCATTATTACCAGATCTTAAAGTATTAGGAAGTGCATTCCAAAGACGAACAGAGTGTACAAAAAACTGCCTTTCAGACCTTTAAGAAGAAACACGTAAACAGTTAATCATATTAGTTCGAGTGGATATAGACAAGTTTAATCTCGAAAACAAATAACTGGGTTCTGCATTATATATACTACTGTGGGCAAAAGTTAGTAAGACTTTGTTCATAATTTAAATTTTTTTTATTCATTCTTCCAAATCTATTTCGTCCCCTTCAAAGTAATCCCCCCCGGCCCCAATACACTTGTGCCAACGTTTTTTCCAATTCTCGAAACAGTTGTTAAAGTCAATTTCCGGAATAGCCTTCAATGCGCTTAGCGATTCATGTTTAATGTCTTCAATTGACTCAAAACGGTAACGGTGTCCACGAAGCGGTTTTTTGAGTTTAGAAAATAGCCAAAAGTCACGCGGTGCTAAGTCTGGCGAATAGGGTGGAATAGGTTGCGGAACGATATCAGTCGAATTTTTGGCAAAATGGTCTCGTAAAACCAATGCAGTGATTTTGGAACCAATAGTGCATTCACTCTTCTTAGGCCCAAATGATGTTTTACAATGGTTTTCACTGATCCTTCCGATATTCGAACGATGCCAGTAAGGTCTCTGACTGTTAATCGTCGATTCTCGATTCTCGAGCACCAATTCCTTGATTTTATTGACGTGTTGATCATCAGTTGATGTTGATGGCCGTCCTGGACGTGGTTCGTCGGCAACGCGTTCTCGACCATCTTTGAACAATTTGTACCAATGAAAAACACTTGCTCGCGACATACAATTATCACCGAAGGCCTTTTGCAACATTCTAAACGTTTCGGCACCAGAAATTTGATTCCGCACACAAAATTTAATGGAACTTCTTTGTTGAATAATTTCACTCATTGTGAAAATCGCCGAATGCACTTTTTGTACTTCAGAAAGACAAGCGTATACTAAACACTAATGATTACTTTGATGTGACATTTGGCACAGATGTCACCGACAGTCATACCCATCTTAAAAAAATAATATTTTTATGAATGGGTTTCCGCTCGAAATTTAAATTAAAAAGTCTTACTACTTTTTGCCCACAGTAGTAATTTTATGCAACAATAAAAGCGTTCGATAGTTCAGTAAGTTATCAAAGGTTAAGCCATGGATTCTTTTAGCATACTGGGAAACATGATCTCTTCGTTTTAGTCCAAACACATAACGAACAATGTTATTGAAAAGAATATTTAATTTATTTTTACTTAGACTATCACAATTTGCAAATACTATATTTCGCAGCCATATAGCATTGTTGGTATGAGATATGCTTTAGCAAGTAGCATTCGAATATGAAGAGGAGTAAAGTACTGCGTCGTCCAAAGAACACGAAGCATGCTGTAGACTTTCCCAACCATGTTACTTATGTGGTTATTCCAAGTTAGAGTTCTGTTGACTTTTTAAAGATAATTTTGACTTTTAAAGATTTTTTTTTAAAGATAATTTTACTTAAATGTTGCCCGCGGCTACGCTTCAAACGGTTCATTCTGAAGGTCCAATTTTGACACACTTTTTCATACATTTCGGCCGGAATCTCACCAATGACGCAATGACGCATTCAATGTTGGCTTCCAAAGCAGTAATCGTGTTTGGCTCGTCCCTATAGACAAGAGACTTAACATAGCTCCACAAAAAATAGTTTAACGATGTCAAATCACATGATCTTGGTGGCCAATTGACTACACCAAAACGTGAGATTAACTGCTCATCAAATCCGCCTCTCAATTGATGCATAGTTTCGCGTGCAGTGTGGCATGTGGCACCGCCCTGTTGGAATCACATGTCGGCCAAGTCCAATTCTAGCATTTTCGGCCAAAAAAAAGTGTTATACTCGGACGGTACCTTTCTCCATTGACCATAACGACCTTCATCCTTCATAGTCTTGGAAGAAGTACGGCCCAATGATGCCGCCTGCCCATAAACCGCGCCAAACAGTGCATTTTTCGGGATTTATTAGTAGCTGCTGAATTGCCTCTGTCTGACTGGTCTTCACTCCAAATACGATACGGCAATTCTGGTTATACACTTATCCATTGAGCCAAAAATGAGCTTCGTCGCTAAATGGACGTAGCTTGCGAAACACCTTTTTCACAGCGCATGAATTTTGATAATAAATTTCAATAATTTTAATTGCAAACATTGTTCAGGCGTAAGTCTATTCGTTATGAAATGGCAAACCAAACTGAGCATAAATCAAGTGACAGCTGTCAAAAAGACCCACTCCGAAAAAAGTATAGCCAGATTGAAAACCACACTTCTAGAAAAAACACCCTTTATATGTATGTTGATGTATATTTCTGTGTTAACTTATAGTCGTATATATGTACATATGTATTTGTGAGTTTCCGTGCGCGAGTAAGTGTGAGTACGTATTAAAGTGCTTAATTGAAATAAGTTTGGAAAAATGTTCAAGCACATATTTTTCACATAAATATGAAGATCTTTCGTAAACGAGTACGTAGTTTTCAGGCAGGCTACTCAGGATACCATAAGGACGAAGTCACTTTAAATATTGTACAATAATGGTGTGCATGTATATACTATCTATGTATGTATATATATATATATATATGTGCTTGTGTGTGTGTGTGTGTGTGTGTCCTGTGTGTATTACTTATGAACTGTTGAAGCAATAAAAGGCATTCAGTAGTCTTTATATTGCACGAGTATGTTAAGGACAAAAGTTGAAGGTATTAAATTTAATTACAAGCGTAGCGAAATTCTGCCAAGTATCTACTGCTAAAGTTTGCTCTATTGAATACGATTCTTTTATATTTTGTAATGGAAAAAAAAAAAAAAAAAAAAATTGTATATTTTTCCCCTTTTGAAAGTAGACAGGTAAGTAAGTAAAGGACTACAGTAAGTTTAGAAATATGTGGTCGATGGTAGCCCACTTAGTACTTCTGTGAAGTGGAGAAGACTTGATATGGAAAGATCTTTGAGATCATCGAAAATAGGCCAAATAGGACGCTCCGCTCTCCTAACGAAGGTTTCTTCACTTTGAATTTTGGTCTCAATTTTCTTTTGAATTCCGGTCTGATTTTCAATTTGTTTTTTAACTGAAATTTTGATTTAAACTTCAGAAATATAAACAAAAAATAAAAAAATTAAACAGGGGCTGGGCACAAGGCAACAAATTACTGCAGCCTAAAAAGTCCTACATATATTGTGAAGAGCCCATTGAATATCCTAAGATACTCTTCCTAGGCTTGTATCGTAGCATTTAAAAGTGTTAAGATATCCCTGGGAGTCATATTGCCCATTTTAAACGTAGTTCGGTATGCAATAGTAAGTTGACGTAGTCTAAGCCTTGCAAGCTTGTCATAGTCTAGCACAGAATGTGCTTTGCTGCTTTCTCGTCTTCGTCACAAAATCTACAGAATTCGTCCCGACTTATTCCCATGTTAGCAAGATGTTTCCTAACTGGGCAGTGTCCAGTAAGAAATCCTGTGACAGCTCGGATTCCGTTTTTGTTTAACATCAAGAGTTATTTTGTTTTTAGCTATGATATACTTGACATGAATGATTTTGCTTGTCTGATGCCTGAGGTGTCGTCCCAGGCATCCTGGACCTTTCTGTTCAGCCATGTGTTAAGATTGAACTTGACAAAACTTAAAAGCGGGCCGCAGAATGGGGTTGGTCCAAACATGGGTTCGTATTCTTCAGCCATTTCATTGCCCCCAATACCAATGTTTCCAGGCACCCACATTAGATGGACTCTCTATTTTGTACTGCTAGCTTGAGTAGTAGTTGAAGGCACTCCCATCTAATTATTGAACTTATTTTAAAGGAGTTTAAGGCCTTACTGTCCGAGAGAATATAGATGTTTCGTTTATACGACGGCCTTTCTTCATATTCTCTAAGACATAATTTAACTTCGTGTACTTCCGCCTGAAAAACTGAGTTTTCTTGGCTCATACTAGCAATAATATCATTGCTCCGACTAACTCCTTAAACTCCCGTTCCAACTCCCTCGTCTCCAACAAAGCAAGGACATTCCTTTTCCCAAGTATCTAGTAGGGAATGTAACTTGAGAGTTGTGTTTGAAAAACTACTTGAAACTTGGGTCTGATGCTTTATTTTGATTCCTTTTTTGATTTGCAGTTTAATTTAACTTTTGGTTTGTTTAATTCGAACTTTTTTTTCGGTATAATCAGTTATTTTTATTTGAATTGTTCGGAATTGTGAACAGAATTTCGGTTTCAGTTCTAATTTAAATTTTATTGAATTTATTCAACTAAACAGCAGTGCATTAAGTTATAAGTAATCTAACTTACTTACTTAGCTGGCACTACAACCGATGATCGGTCTTGGCCGCCTCCACAAAGTTTCGCCAGTCACTTCTGCTATGCGCGCGCTGGCGCCAATTGGTAAGGCCAAGTGCAGTCAGGTTGCCCTGCACCTGGTCTTTCCAACGGAGATTAGGACGTCCCCTTCTGCGTCTTCCTCCACCGTGCTTCGAATAAAACTAGCCGGAGCGGAGCGCTTTCTTCCATTCGCTCAACATGACCCAGCCAGCGAAGCCGCTGGAGTTTTATACGCTTGACTATGTCAGTGTCGGCGTACAGCTCATACAGCTCATCGTTCCATCTTATTCGTTGTATTGCCATTCACAGCGCAATAGCACTGGCAGCTGGAGGTGATCTTCCAGCACATAATCATAAACATTTATCTTCTTTATGATATGGGTGGACTCGATCTTGCGATAACCACATAATATTTTAATCTACTTTTCAGCTCTATCCGCTCTTTAATCGGCGGATATTTGGACACATTTCTTATTTATTTGTTTGCCACAATGTTCTTCGTCTTTCATCAATAGGGTTGCCATGGAAACCAGGGATGTTAAACAGTATGCTAGCTATAAATAACAGTTATATTAGTTATATGCGTTATCTCTGTTTGAGCTGTTGCTTGTTGTGCATAACTAGGAGCAAGTTTCGAATAAAACGCAGCTTCTTCTTCTTTTAATGGCACAATAGCCCATGAAGGGCCTAGACTGCCATTTTCGCATCCATTCTGGTTGTGCTTGTTATAATTGTGCATGACTAAGGGTCCCAGTTTTATGCCGAATCCGAACGGCGAATTAAAAGACTATTCTTAGGCAATTTCATGCCGGTTTTCCGGTGCCTGTAGAAAAATGTGTTTTTGTACTTTTTCATTTTGCCTGTGCCGAGATTTAATCACCGCGGACACTCTGCGTAGCAGGCCAACTCACTACCTACTACACCACGGCGACTACTTTCTTTACCATTAATTGAAAATAAATAATGTAAAAGAAGATTAATGTAAATTGGTTTCATATTTTAGTCGATTTTAGGTTTGATTTTTTTCCGATTTTTGGTTAATTTTTTGGTATTAATTTCACTTTAATTCTGGTTTTAATTTTTTTCGTTCTTTTCAATAAAATGTTTTATTTGAATTTTCTCCGAATTTTCATCGCAATATAAAAAAAATATATATATATCTTCGCTTTTAATTATAACTGCTCTCTCTAAAATGATATTCACCACGCTCTCACAGATTTATCGTTTTTATAGTTTCTTTGTGTGGGCAGTTAACTACACCGCATAATATTTATAACTAAGACAATAGGGAAATTTATCAATAGGTCATTTATTAGGAATTTAATACGTTAATGAAATGGAATATTATATTATAAATAATATAATTTGTAAAAATAAAAAAAAGGTAGAACGAAATGTTAAAATGTTATACCATATTACCTATTATTTGGTGAAATGTAAGCAGATAAGCAATGGGATATCGACAGTATGGTAATAAGGTGTGGTGGGTAGAGATTTCAAGGGACTATCAGCTTTCCCCCTCTAAATTTTAGTTTCTTATTCATTTGTTGGTGGTGACCTAGTTACATACTTGTTCAATAGTTTTCTTATGGAGATAGATTACTTTTTACAATTTTTAACTACTGTATTAGCTGCATACAATTAAAATTTAATGTAACTCTTCACATCATATCACATGAGGCTAGCCCACCTCCATTTTCCCTGAGCTAAGACTGAAGCATTGATATGAGCCTTGAAGAAGGTGGAAGTTCGTTACAAATTTTGGTTAGATTTATGGTCTGATATTTGGTTGGATTTTTTGATCGAATTTTGTTTTGATGATTTTGGTCTGAATATCGGGTCTGATTTCGGTCTGAGTTTTGGTCTACTTTTGGTGTGGATTTTACTAAAATTTTTTAAGAGAATTTTATTTCGGATTTTGGGTTTGGATTTTGGTGTGTTTCTTCTACAAAAATTTTCTAGTTGTTCAGTCATTGCTTCACAAATTTATAATCCTACTATTTAACAAAATCAGCCCTCCTCTATCCCAAGTCCCTTTTTACCACTACTGACTGTGGGGAGAGAAATTTTTAAAAATTAAGTAAAGAGTTTTACTAGGCTTGAAAATTGTGCTTACATTAAAAACAAAAATAATACGGCGGACACTTCCGGTGAGGTGAGGTTCAGTGTTGGTCTTAACACCAAGCAAGCAAATTCATACAATTACAAACACCAGAACTAAGTAAAAGTAAAACAAAAGTACACAGGTACTGTGAATGGACTGGACTGGAAGTGGGGAGGGGAGGGGGGAAGGAAAGTACCAATAGCTACAAAATTGCCAACTGCCCAAAAACTAAATTGAATTTAGTTGCTAACAATTGCCTACAACAGCAGTTTACATGGACACATTCATGCTTACGGTTTGCTGCTGCTATTGCTCTTGCTGCTGCACTTGCATGGCTTTTGTTGTTGCTATTGTTGTTGCTATTTCCTTTTTATTTGGCAACAGCCAGCTATTACAACGAATAAAGCAATACCAGCAGCAGCAGCAGTAGCAGCAATAGTTGCAACGGCATCAGCAAATAGCAGCAACAGTAGCAATAACAAAAGTGACAACAACAATTATTTGTGTAAGGGGGGGAAAAAAATCACCGAATGACTTTTGGCTGTGCGAGACTACGAGTGAGAATAGTAGCCATTGTTGACAAAGTTGACTTCTTGTATCGTTTCGTTTCGTTTGTTGCTGTAGTTGTTGCTTTGTTTGTTGGCGTTGTTGCCTCTTAGCGTAGATTTCTTTAACCTTTTTAGTTTCTTTTGTTTTGAAGAAACCTCATGCCCCTAGATTTTTGTTGAATCTATTCCAAATGTAGTTCACAGCGCAAGTTTATCGTTTTTATTTTCACTTCGCTTTTTTTTTTTGATTTCTTTTTTCATTTGTTAAATTGTTTTCTTGGTTTTCGTGTAGTTGAGACGATTTTACTGTAGGCCATGTACAAATATAACACGCACAACATGAGTGAATGAGAAAAAGCTCGGCCTAGGCCCTCCATGGGCTGTTGTGCCATTAAAAGTAAAAGTAAGAGACGATTTTACGATTGCTTGTGCAATTTTGATTATTTTCCATTAGCGAATCGGCAATTGAACGAAAAGTAAGTAATCGAATCAGAGGAGTTATTTCTTAGGTAAAACTTTCTATTTTTCTACTTACCATAAATGATATTTGAACCATAGAATAGGTTAAGTAAATGTGATGGGGTTGATTATGAATGTTGTATATGATTGGAAATTTATTGCCGGGTTATATTGAAGAGTATCTTACTTTTCATCTCAGACGTCTAAGGACCTGTATGGTACTTCGCAGACGGTTTGCTTGGCTACCTCGAAAGCCTCTACGAACACGCATTATACATCATCATCAAAAGAGGTTACAAGCTATGTATTTAAGTATGTGAAAAGAGTCATACCACGCCCTACGAGAACCGTAAAGCATTTTTAGGTATACCTTGTATTTCTGGAACCATCTATAGAACACTGGATGGATGGATGGATGGATGGATGGATGGATGGATGTGAAGAAGGCCGAGAACCTGACCTACCAGTGCAGCATAGTTCCTCAAGCACTCAGGCTATATATCCCATTGTACTTAAGGCCTAGGAAAAGAAGAAGGAGTGGCAGCAAGTAAGGGGTTAGAAATAAGAGGGGAAAAGTCGGAAAAGGCATTATAGGGGGAATACGTTCTCTTCCGCAAATATTCCGGATTCTCTCACAAATCTCAGAAGATCGCACAAGGGGAAGGAGTGAACTTTGTCCATTCCTGTGACATCGAAGCCCAAAATGCGCCATCTCGTTCTGGCAAAGGCGGGACATGTGCAGAGAAAATGCTCTGTGCTGTCCACCTCCTCCAGACAAGATGTGCAGGTCGGGTCCTCGGTGATGCCGACGGTGGTCATATGTTGGCCCCCAGAATTATGTCCTGTGATGAGTCCCACCATCCGACGAAGAATGGTAGGACTGAGATTTAATACAAAGAAGTTTATTGATTGATTGTAGACAGGCTGTTTATAATGGCATAAGTAGTTTAAGTTAGAGTGGCTTTCGTGGGCTGGACCTATAGTTTAAAGCCAGTTCCGAACGGAACTGTTTCATCACTAGTTGTTTTTGTCATTGCCAACACAACGGTGTACTTGTAGATTTTCTCATAATTCTCATTCACTTCATATATGGCATGTAAGAAAGTAAGAATGGATGAGAATTAACCACCAAACCAAGACGGGAATCGAATCGGTTACCTTCTGCTGAGTGAGAGTCTGGTGCGCTATCTACTAGACTACCGAGGTCGTCGCATACTGTCATTGCATAGGAAATCATGAGTGTGTTGAAAGAATGGTGTAGAACGTCCCATAAAACTTGAATTCTCAATTTCGATTTTTAATACGGTATATTTCCGAGACTATTTCTTCTGCTTTATTTCTTTTAATGGCACAACAGCCCATGGAGGGCCTAGGCCGAGCTTTTCGCATCCATTAATGTTGTGCATGTTATGCACTGTGTGCGCCATCTTTTATGTCGGTATGTAAACATTGAATAATTTTAATTTCAACCGACTGACTTGAGTAAACATGTTTTTGAAATGTCAATTCAATAATAATAATTTTAACCATGAATCACTTCACACCGCAACAATGCGTCGAAATAGTGACGATGAACATTGAAAATAGTCGTTCAGTTGTGTTATAGTGGCCAAAAAGCACCGACTTATAACCAGCACTATTCGTCGTTTGGTGTCGAATTCTGTTGAACACGGAACAGTGGCAGATCGTCGACAAGTCGCTCGATTGGTTGACACTGAACCTGATTTTTGGAAGAAAATTTTGATTACAGACGGGGCCTATTTTATACTCTCTGGCGCCATTAATAAGTAAGCCAAAAAGTGACTGCTAGGGCCGGCGTTTGCGCCAAAATCATCACTGGGCCTTCAGAAAAGGCGAAACAGTCGATGGGAATCGATATCGGTGGATGTTGGTCAATTATATCTGCCCACAAATGTGTGAAAAAGGTCTGGATGGTTACTGTTCTCAACAAGACGATGCCCCCCGTGCCATACTGCATATCAAACAATGAAGTTTCTGCAACGAAAATTCTCTGGACGTGTGGTCCCAATTAATGCCGACATTAACTGGCCAGCCAGTTCTCCAGATTTCACCCCTCTGGACTTCTTTTTGTGGGGTCATTTGAAAAGCAAAGTGTACGCTAGCAAGCCTCAGACCATTGGCGAGCTCAAGGCAAACATTCGTACGGAAATCATTGCTATACCGCCCGAGATGCTCGAAAAAGTGATGGAAAACGCGGCAAAAAGGGCACATTTTGCAGTGATCAATAACGGCCACTTGAGTGATGTTATATTCAAAAACTACTCCAAATAAATTGTAAAGGACCAAATTAAATAAAAATATCTCATATATAGTATGGAAATCGATTGTCGATATTCGCATACCAACATAAAAGATGGCGCACCCCGTATTGGTAATGGAATGGGAAGGGACCCACTGTTTTATGCCGAAACCGAACAGAGAAGTAAGCAGCTTTTCTCAGGCAGTGAAAACCTTTTCTTGTAGGTTTGCCATTGCCTGCCAAGAGATGGTGCAGTGTAGAAAATTAGTTTTGTTTTCTACGTATTGGATTTTGCCTGTGCAGAGCTTTGAACTCCGGACACTCTGCGTAGCAGACCAGAGCACTACCAACTAAGCCACGGCGACCCCTATCAACGAAATGCTGGAAATGGCATTGAGGGTAAAGTAGAAATTGTTTATGAAAAGGGTTCCACTTCGCGGTTCGAATTCTACATAAATCTAATGGTCCTCTCCATTCGTAACACGCTTAACGTGAATGGATAGCATGAAGCACGCCATAGGCTCTCTATGAACTGACAGCATGACTACTAGGGTTCTCAACTCCAAGTATTTGGTTGCCGGCATAGAAATACGGGACATAGTCCGAAAATACGCAACATTTTTGACAATTTCTTATAAAAGGAAGACAGTTTTTACTTTGCACCAGCCTTCCTTCACTGTCTTTTCGAAAGATTTTTGGTACCCATAAACTCTTTTAAAAAATATCTTAGAGAGCAAATGTTCCTTTGCAATAAGTGAAAGGAGGCGCATTAAAGTTAAACCCTGTCCCATCTATCGAGAACCTGAGGGTTCAATTATTGACCCAAATACTATTGCTAACCTTTTTTGTAATAGATTAAGTTAAAATGATATCTAGGTAAAGTATTTGCTCCTTCTTCCTTTTCTTCTTCTTCTTCTAAAATTCAATTACTTAAATATACAAAAGCCAACATCACAAACTCAAGCAAATAGCTTATTGATATTCAAAAAAAAAACAAAAAAAACAAAAGAAAACGAAAACGAAAACGCTTTCAGAAATAATACATAAAAGCATTTAAGAAGCCCAAAAATTTGCCATTAATTATTCACCTTGACAGCGCATAATCCGTTTAAAAGCGAAGCAAGCAGCTCGTTCTCGGTGCATGTTTATGTGCACACATACATACATACATACATACTCGTATCTATGAATGTATGTGTGCATAGTAGAAATACCTACCTACACGGAAACAAGTAAAATGCTTAACGCTTCCCTGCTATTTGTGCTGCCTCCGCTGTTGCAAGACGACCAAGAATTTGCATTCACCAAAATGTAATGGAAGAAATTCACTTACACGGACATTCTACACACCATATACCAAACATACTTACGTACTCGTACGTTGAGAAAATCTTATGATGATGCGAGGGTACGGCATTTTGCTAAGTACTCCTGGGTACTCTACATTTATTTTCGGTATTGTTCAGAAGCGTTAATGGGAAGCTTTAAACGGGTGAAAGTGACTGGGAGAGGAACAAAAGTACAAGTAAAGAACAAGCCGAAAATTCTTAGCTGTATGCAACAGCGTAAATAATAAGAGCAACAGCGGTAACTAAGTAGCAGCGGCAGCAACAACAATAGCAACTTGTTAAATGCATATCCTTGTCGTTGTCGTCCTTGTTGTCCATACCTTCAACATTGTTCCATTATATCAAGAAGTAAGCAGCCAGCACAAATACATGGATTGTTCTGAATTCCAAAGGGACAAAGGAACGACAGCAGCAGAAATGGCGGCAGCGATAGTGACACAGCAACAAGGCCAACAAGTGCGACAACAACAAAAATAACAAGTGCTGTACTACGAACTGTGTAAACAACGAGCGGAGATGTGAAATGTCGATGCGGAAGGCATATTTTTAGGTGAATTTACAATAACAAAAGCAGCAGCAGCAGCACCAGCAGCAGCAGCTAATGCCAATCAGAAGCAATTGCAAGGAACAGCAACGAATGGCGACACAAACGAAGAACAAGGAGAAGCAATGCTGGGTGCAAGTACATCCATAGCAATTGTAAGGGTCAACCTAAAATTTCAGTGGAAACATCCAGACCTGCATAGTGCGAGTGATAATGGTAAAAGTTGTCGTAACAAAATATTGTACTTACCATATATGCATGATTTCATATAGACGTGGGGCGCATCGTCGGATCGGTGAAGTAGCAATTTAACATGATTAAGTTAAATATGATATTTATGGTGTTAACATGATTTAAAAATATATTTATATGGTGACATATTTTTTATTTTTTTTGGGTGTATAATCACAACAACACGCATATCTCTCGATTATTTATTTATCTTTGCTTTTAATTATAACTGCTCTCTCTAAAATAATATTCACCACACTCTCATAGATTCACCGTTTATATTCTCTTTGCTTGAGCAGTTAACTACACCGCATACTTAATATTACCAACTAGGCCAATAGGAAAATTTATCAATAGGTGATTTAGTATGAATTTTAATTACTAATAGTTTTACTAGTACAGTATCTTAAAACTAAAAAAAATCTTCGTAAATACTTAGTAATACGTCAATGAAATGAAATATTTACAAAATAAAATAATTAGAATACTTTACTTACTTTACTTTTAATGGCACAACAGCCCATGGAGGGCCTAGGCCGAGCTTTTCGCATCCACTCATGTTGTGCGTCTTATATTTGTACATGAATGGAAGGGACCTGCAGTTTAATGCCGAATCCGAACGGCGAAGTGAAAAGCTTTTCATAGCAATTTTTACTCATGTAGGTTTGCCATTGCCTGCCAAGAGGTGGTGGTGGGTGCCGTGTAGAAAAATAATTTTTTCCACTTTTTGATTTTGGCTGTGCCGAGATTCGAACCCCGGACACTCTGCGCAGCAGTCCAATGCACTACCACTACGCCACAGCGACCGATAATTAGAATAAGTTTGTAAAAATAAAAATAAGTAATAATGAAATTTTAAAATATTATTATTTGATGAAATGTATGGGTGAACAGTAGATAAGTAGATAAGCAATGGGATATCGACAGTATGGTAATTCATCGATATCAGGTAGGGTGGGTAGAGATTTCAAGGAACTATCAGCTTTCTCCCTCTAAATTTTAGTTTCTTATTCATTTGTTGGTGGTGACCTAGTTACATACTTGTTCAATAGTTTTCTTATGGAGACTACTTTTTAGGATTTTTCTCACTGTATGAGCTGCATACAATTAAAATTTAATGTAACTCTTCGCATCATATCACATGAGGCTAGCTTACCTCTATTTTCCCTGAGTTAAGAGTGAAGCATCGCTAGGTATGCAGCGACCGCCTCACATGATATGAGCCTTGAAGAAGGTGCCAGTTCGTTTTTTCTTCTTTGTTGCTGTTGAGTGTATCGTATTTTTTCATTGGCGATTTTCCCTATAATATACAGTGATGGAAAAAATAATAGAAACGACATACATTTTAACAGTTCTAACCATACCGATAGTTTACTTGGCGAATTCTATGCGTGAAGCCTACTGTGCACGCATAGCTGATAACGGTACTTTATTTTGTTTTCAATTTTGTGCATATTTCGGCATGAATACTTGTTGCATTTAAGTGTTTTTCAATCAACCACGTTTTTGCCTTGGAAAACAAAATAGAAACGCGATTAAATTTCGTCAAAATATTTTCCTAAAACGTGTGAAATATTTTAATTGAGGTAGTTTTTGGACATTCAAAAAAGGAAAAAGTGTCAGAATAGCAATTCCTGCGAAATTCGTCCTTCTGCATTTTTTTTAGATTCAGAACGGGTCGTGG
Source organism: Palloptera scutellata (assembly GCA_958295655.1). NCBI lineage: Eukaryota > Metazoa > Arthropoda > Insecta > Diptera > Pallopteridae > Palloptera > Palloptera scutellata. The sequence goes on along the minus strand of OY282452.1, from coordinate 24,717,891 downwards.
AGTGCATTGCACAGATGTGGAGAGAGAAGTCATGGGAAATCTCAAAAACAAAGCCAAATCAATGTTTGAAATTGCGCAAATAATGAAGTGCTCCAAAAAAAAAGTGTTTTTCGCAATTCATTTTGAAGAAAAAACAAGAGAAAAGAGGCAGGAAGCGAAAAACCTCCCATAAATTCGATCAACTTCTTTTTCGGCAGTCGAAAAAAAATCCATTTCATTCATCGGAAGAACTAAGGAAGGAGTTAAATGCACCTGTTACGAGCCGTACAATAAGGAATAGGCTGATAGAACGTGGTTTGAAGGCACATTCAGCAAGGAAAGTACCATTCTTCAGCAAGAACAACATCCAGAACCGAACCAATTTCACAAAAAGACATTCAACGCGAACAAATTGGAAAAACGTCTTGTGGTCTGACGAAACAAAGGTGAATTTGTTTGGATCTGACGGAAAACCCCAAGTAAAGCGCCCTAAAAATACTGCACACGATCCAAAACACACAATAAAAACGATTAACCATGGTGGTGGCAACATTATGGTATGGGGATGTTTTTCAGCATTCGGTGTTGGTCCAATATATTGGGTGAAAGGTAAAATGTGTGCCACTGACTACGTTAACATACTAAATGGTATAATGCTGCGATGTGCAGAGGAAGAAATGCCAATAAAGTGGGAGTTCATGCAAGATAATGACCCCAAACACTCATCAAAACTTGCCAAAAAGTGGTTCCGGGACAACCAAATTTCTTTGATGGAATGGCCTTCACAATCACCAGACCTGAATCCAAATGAAACATCTTTGGAGAGTCTTAAAAACACGAATTGCTGGGTTTAAGTCCAAAAATAAAGAGAATTTATGGAGAAAAGTACAGGCTGAATGGTTCGCCATTGATCCAAACTGGTGGATTCCATGGATCGTCGGTGTGTCCAAGTTATAAAAAATCGTGGTAGAACTACTAAATATTAAAAAAAAAACATTATACTAATTTTTATCAAACACTTTTACTGTTACTTAGTTTCAAGTTGTTTGTTTCTATTTTTTTCCCCAAGCGTAATAAATGAAGTTAATTTTTTTTATATATGGACTTTCAGAAATACCTTCTTATTTTTTTATTTTGAAATATAATAGCATAAGTAATAAATAAAAATTATAACATTGAAAAGAAAATTCATTTTACAAAAGAAAATTTGAACATTAAACGAAAAATAGGCCGTTTCTATTATTTTTTCCATCACTGTACATATGTGCCTCTGTTGCTGTTGCTGTTGTTGTTCTCGTTTTTTGTTTCTATTTTTGGTATTGTCTTGTGCTGTTATTGATGCTGTGTTATTGTCAGTGACATAACAACAACTATGAAACCAATATGCCGTAAAATTGCAATGGAACAAAGTCACTAGTAGCAAGAGCATATCTGAAATTGATATGGTTGCAACATTTTCCGTGCTGCGCTGCTCGTTGTTCGATGCCATCGCCAATGTGTTCGCCGCTCTTTTGGTGCTTGAAGGCGCGAATGCACCGATTAACAGACATGCCTCACATGATATTGCCACAAGTTCATTCACCAAAATACTGTGCTGCATGAGCGAGCAAGCAAGAAGCGGCAATGACAATGTACATACATACAACATACAACATTCAAACTAACAAAATGCCAGCAAATGGTCTGGAAAGCATAAACCGTCAACGAGTCTTTTCTTTTTTTATTTTTCCTCTTTTTCGTTACTTCTTTTATACTTCAATAATTTCTAAAAATGTTTCTTGTTCCTTTTATCGTTTTCTCTTTTGTATTTAAAGATTGGAAAGGTATTGATTATGAAGAAATTGCATAATTACTTCTTCAGCAAGGGGAGCCATGAAGAAGCTGCAATCTTCAAAGCAAACTTTGTACTTGAAAGTGCTTGGACTCATTCACTCACTCATTCATTTATTGGCAGATTTTCTGACCGATATGAGCAGTGCCATTCCCTGTGACATTCATTACTACGACCTGCAAGGTGATGTGACCCGGGCTGATATGCTGGGGGAGCTTCTTTCTTGCGTTGGCTGGTCAGCCGTTAGACGCGCTCTGGGCGAACAACCTTGGAATGTCGATCGGCGTGGACGCGTGAGGGAGCCCATCTGAGACTAAGATCCTAACACTCCTTCACGGGTATCGTCCAAGTGGAAAAATAGCTGCTGGTCACACATTCCTCACACCGGATATAGTACTCTGATTAGCTAACCTTGAAACGTGCTTGCGCTACATACAACAGAGGACAAGTGGTGAAGACTAGAAGCGTCACCTTCAGAGAAAGGCTCTAATATCTTTGCAGTGCCTACCCTACGAACTTACCCCAAAATTTGGACATGCAGTTAAACTTTCCGCCATTAAGACAATTCAGCAACGAGTGAAACAAATGGTAATCCGGAGGTGCAAGGTCTGGGCTATATGGTGGATGCATTAAAACTTCCCAACCAAGCTACCTCTCAGTTTTTTGGCGGGTCACCAAAGAAGAATGTGGTCTAGCGTTGTCGTGATGAAAGAAGACGACGCCCTTTCTGTTGACTAATTCAGGACGTTTTTCCTAGAGCGCCTCATTCAATATTGTTAATTGTTGACAGAACTGTTCTGAATTAATCGTTTGGCCAGCAGCTCGTAGTTAACAGGACCCTTGCAATCTCAACAAAATCTTCCTTGGCGCCAGTTTCGGTTTTGCGACAGTTTGGGCAGGCTCACCTCACCTTGGACCATGATTTTTTTCGTACACTATTATCATACGATATCCATTTTTCGTCACCAGTAACCAATCTGTGCAAAAGTGGTTCGAGATCATTCCGTTTCAGAAGAGATTCACATACTGAAACGCGGTGCGGTCAGTAAGATTTTTTCACTTAGATTATGTGGCACCCAAATATAAAAATATTTTTTGGAATAGCCAACATTTTTTAAATGGTTCAAATTGGTTTGGTGGGCATTGTGTATGAGGTTCCCAATCCAAGTACTCCAGTTAAATGGTGAGCATTTAAGATAGGGTAAATGTTCTGCGAAAAAGCTCGGCCTAGACCCTCCATGGGCTGTTGTGCCATTAAAAGTAAGTAAAGTAAGTAAATGTTCTGTTTTATCACTAGTATTTTCTCCACGTTCAGTTGACTCTAGTTAAAAGCAAAACCTCAAAGGTCTTATTTCTTCACTTACATCCCCCACAGATTAACAGCCTACCCTTTTTTTTGTTTATTTTTGTTTTGTTTTTAAAATATCATCAGAAATTTAAGTAGTTTCTAACCTTTATTTCTTGTTACATCAATACTTTCACTTCAAACAAATAGAAAACAAATATGAATTAAACTTCCCTGTAGGGAAACCAAATGGTTTAAAGTTGTCCATAAACTGGTTTACTGAATAATGCAAATAGTTCCACATTTGGTGTGTTTCCTCAACGCGAACTGCTTTTTTTAACATTGTGTTGTCCTAAGTACTTAGGTGCAAGTCAATTGTCAAGGCTTCCTTCCATATCTTTTCAACTAGTTGATAGACAGTTTATTTTTGGAATAGTTTGTTAACCAATCATACTTCGACTAAATGAAATTCACATGATTTTGGAATTTCAAATTAGAATTTGGAATTTTCAAAGTCACCAGTGATCTTTATGTAATTTCAAAATCCATATAAGTGAAAAATATTGCAAAGTAAATGAGAATTACAAGTGATTTATCACATTTGACACTTTAAAAACTAAATAATGCATAACTATTTGAAAAAACTAGTAGCTTTAGTGGACTAGATCATTTTGGCCCTACAGGGTTTCAACATGCACGCACACATACATACATACATACATACATACATACATACATACATACATACATACATACATACATACATACATTCACTCATATATACATACATACATACATACCAATTTGCTAACGTATATAGGGTAGTCCATCTAATATTTGGAATTTGAACTACTGGTTATTTTGAGTAATTTTACATTAACGAAATGGTTTGATATACGTTTGAACAACATTGTGAAATACCAAAAAAAATTGTTTGGTTAAATGGTGAATCTTCCGAATTTTTTTGATAGAAAATTCCGTTCTAAATTCGGTTGATGAGAAGCGCCTTCCACGCAATTTATTGATCAATTTGTGAAATGTGTGCGTGAAACTGGATTTTTATTAGTTAAAACGACACATTCTCGTACTCCTACAGTGCTGTGCTGCGCACAACCGAAGAACTTGCTGCTCCTTCTCAGAATGTGCCAGAAAAGCCAACCACATCAACCAACCAATCGCCATCGTTCTGAGGAATTGAACATTTCACGTACTTCTTTCTGCAGAATTTTACCATAAAGACCTCGGTATGAAACCGTACAAAGTTCACGTTGGTAGCGTAGCTAAAGCCACATGCCCACCCGCAATGTTTTCGGTTAGTTAATTGAAGAAGATGGGCATTTTTATCTAAAATTCAACTCTTCTGACGAAGCTCACTTTGACCTCGGTGGTTAAGTTAATAAACAAAATTGCTCACAAATTCCATGCGCTATTGCTGAGAAGCTAATGCACACTCAGCGAGTAACTGTGATCGCTGTGGCGTACTGGTAGTGCGTTGGACTGCTGCGCAGAGTCTCCAGGGTTCGAATCTCGGCACAGGCAAAATCAAAAAAAAAAAGTAGAAAAAATAATTTTTCTACACGGCACCCGGCACCACCTCTTGGCAGGCAATGACAAACCTACAAGAGTAAAAATTGCCTATGAAAAGCTTTTCACTTCGCCGTTCGGATTCGGCATTAAACTGTAGGTCCCTCCCATTCATGTACAAATATAACACGCACAACATGAGTGGATGCGAAAAAGCTCGGCCTAGGCCCTCCATGGGCTGTTGTGCAAAAGTAAAGTAAGTAAGTGGTTTTTGGACCGCCGGTATCATTGGAACGCCGGTATTATTCGACCGCCGGTATCATTGGACCATTTTTCTTTGGAAACGAATGGTTTGCGCTAGCGCACAATGTTAACTGATTATTTGTGGCATATTCGAGAAGATATGGACTTAGACAACATTTAGAACCAAGAGGATGGCCTGACGTGCAACAATCTATTGGTTACTTGGGAAATTTGAAAATCGCATTATTAGACATTTTGGTGATGTGCATTGGCTTGACTCCATTGGATTTCAACGACTCCATTGTGGAGTCATTAAAGATAAGTGTTAGGCTAACCATCCAGCAACGGTTGAGGCTCTTAACTACGAAATTGGTGAAGTACAATTCCATACTTTCGAAAATGTATTAAAAGTTGATCGTATGGGCTACTGCAAGGACAGCTGAGGAGCTCATTTGAAGGAAATAGTGTTCCACAATTAACTGGAAGTATTGTACTTTCGAATAATAATAAAAAAAAACATTTGAAAAAAAAGTATCCGTTTCTTATGTATGTATAAAGACCAAAATCAAATTCCGAATTGTAAATGGTCCACCCTGTGTAAAAGTGTTTAAATTTGTACCTGTAGTTGAGGCAGTTGTTCAACAAATACAAATACAAATACAACGAGTAAGTTCTTGTGTACGTCATAAATTCACCATTAATTTCCCTTGAGCCTTTTGCTATTGATGTATACCATACCATAGTTAAATGTGTGTATGTATGTATGTGTTTGGTGTGCATGTATATGTATGTACATATATGTTAACATACAAACGTGTGAATTCGTGTATAACCTTGCATAATACTTTGAAAGCACGAAAAGCAGGCAATGGCAGCAGTAGCAGCAGTTTTTGCTGTTCCTCTTGCTGTTGTTTTGACACTATTTGCTGATGACATGCTCAATATTATTGGCAATGCTTGATGTTGTTGCCTACATTGCTAACATATGTACACAACGACTACAACTCTACATACATACATACTTATGTATGCAACATACATACATTTAAAGGTAGTTGTTGACTTCAATGTACTCGGATTGCCTTTGTTGTTGTTGTTGCTATTGCTGTTTTTGTTTATTCAATTTCCGTTTCCTCGTATGTTTATACTTACTATAGACATAGTGTGTGTTTGTATGTAGTTGATACATACATACATACATGCGTTGTACATACATACATGTGTGTGTATTGTTTATTGTTGTTGTTGCCATTGTAGTTGTTGCTCTTATTTCTTTGTTGCTGTCACATGTTTTCACATGCCACACATGTCGTTGTTGTTTATTTTTGTTGTTGTTGTGCTTTTTCAACATTCTTCTTTGTTTTTGTTGATATTATTATTTTTTATAGTTTTTGGTCAAACTGTTGTGGTATTGTTTCTGACGCCTACTTCATTTATCAAATTTTATGGATGACGTTTTTTCGGTGTACATGTGTGTGGGTGTGTGTGTGTGTGTTGGTTCCGCTGTGCATTGGCCTAATGTGTATTATATTTCTCACTGAACTTTCAACTCAATAATAGAATAATTTAAGTACTAATATCGGAAACTTTTCTATTTCAACTAACATTTGTGTCTGCCTGCAATTGATAAATTTATTATAATTAACAATGAATTCAATCATTTAATGTAAGATGTAAGATTTTTCTACCAGCTCAATTAAGCGAAACATTATTTAACACATCACTATCATCAATGAGAGGTAATAGAGGTAAAGAAGTAACACGGAAACATTATATACTTGCCCCTCACTGTACCTATACGTCCATATATGGTATACAAGCAGTGTTCCCATTTTAGCCTTTTGGAGGCTAGACTTAGCCTTTTCAATTCCCATTTAGCCTCGAGAATTTAATTTAGTCTAGCCCCATTTTAGACGTTTGGAGGCTAGACTTAGACTTTTCAATTCCCATTTAGCCTCGAGAATTTAGCTATTTGAAAAAATCCATCTAGCTTTCTATTCATATTTTTGTGATTTTTATCATATAAAAGGTGATTTTTTTTGAAAGCTTGGTTTCTGAAATTCAAAAAAAAAACACAGAAATTTTACAAAAGTGAATGAAATTTTTATTTGGATCGATAAATCAAGTCCTGCCATTTACTTTTTATAGATAATTTCATTTAAATGTTGCCGGCGGCTACGCTTCAAGTGGTCCATTCTGAAGGTCCAATTTGGGCGCACTTTTTCACACATTTCGGTCGGAATCTCACCAATAATGACGCAATCAATGTTGGCTTCCAAAGCAGCAATCGTGTTTGGCTTGTCCTTAAAGGCAAGAGACTTAACATATCTCCACAAAAAATAGACTAACGGGGTCAAATCACACGATGTTGGTGGCCAATTGACTGCACCAAAACGTGAGATTAACTGCTCACCAAATTCGCCTCTCAATTGATGCATGATGCATGGTTTCGCGTGCAGGGTGGCATGTGACACCGTCCTGTTGGAACCACATGCTGGCCGAGTCCAATTCTTCCATTGTTAAAGTGTTATAGTCGAACGGTACCTTTCTCCATTGACCATAACGTTGCGGCTTTCATCCTTCATCGTCTTTGAAGAAGTACGGCCCAATGATGCCGCATAAAACTGCCCATAAACCGCACCCAAAAGTGATGCATTGGTAGCTGCTGTATTCCGTCTGTCTGGCTGGTCTTCACTCCAAATACCATACGAAAATTCTGCTTATTCACGTATCCATTGAGCCAAAAATGAGCCTCGTCGCTGAAGACAATTTTGCGTTAACAAAACGGATTCTCATCCATCTTTTCTAAGGTCCATTCACCGAAAATTCGACGCTGTGGTAGGTCGCTTGGCTTCAGTTCTTGCACCAGCTGTATTTGGGTCCTGGTCGCCCGAGCACGTCAACAACCGATGAAAACATTGACGCAGTGAAGAAAATGATTTTGGATAATCGTTGAATCGCTATCAGAGAGGTTGCTGATGATGTTGGCATATCATTCGGCTCAGGCCAAGCAATTTTTACGGATGTTTTAGGTATGAAACGTGCGGCAGCGAGATTGTTCCAAAATTGCTAAATTTTGAGCAAAAACAACGTCGCTTGTGCGTAAGTTTTTGACCAAAAACAAAACCGTTATCATGCTTCAACCACCGTATTCACCGGACTTGGCCCCCGCTGACTTTTTCCTCTTCCCAAAACTGAAGACACCGATGAAAGGAAAGCGTTTTGCTACGATTGAGGAGATAAAAGAAAAATCGAAACAGGAGCTGTTGGTGATACCAAAAAGCGCGTTTCAGAACTGTTTCGAGGATTGGAAAAAACGCTGGCATAAGTGTATTTTATCTGAGGGGGATTACTTTGAAGGGGACAAGATAGTTGTTGATGAATAAATAAATACTTTTTGAAAAATTTGAAAATAATGGTTATTTTTTGATCATACCTCGTATATAAAAAAAGTGTTTTTGAGTGGTGCAAGAATTGGATAAAGGTGCAATAATTTGCTATTAAATACAGTCCAGTAGTGCGTTGGACTGCAACGCAGAGTGTCCGGGGTTCGAATCTCGGCACAGGCAAAATCAAAAAATCAAAAAGTAAAATTTTCAACACGGCACCCGGCACCACCTCTTGGCAGGCAATGGCAAACCTACAAGAGTAGAAATTGCTATGAAAAGCTTTCACTTCGCCGTTCGGATTCGGCATTAAACTAAAGGTCCCTTCCATTCATGTACAAATATGACACGCACAACATGAGTGGATGCGAAAAGTTCGGCCTAGGCCCTCCATGGGCTGTTGTGCCATTAAAAGTAAGTAAAGTAAGTAAGTAAGTAGATAATCGTGTAACAAATATTATCTAAAATAAACAAACTGCAAAATTGGGTATATTTTTCAAAATTTTTAAAATTTTTCCAAATAAAAAATACGCAATTATGGACATTTTGTAGTTTTCAGAAAGATTTACTGGACACTTAAGGGTTAATGTTTTAGTTTTTGCCCATTTTCTTTTATTTCCTTTGTTTGACGAAAATTACGAGTTGGCGCCACATGGCGTTGCACTGTTGAATAAGTTGTTTTTGTTTACCAGTGGGTAGCCGTGGCAAAGTTTGCAACTATATAATTGCATTAATACAAACTTATTTTTCAAATAATACTTACTCTATTTACATAGTAAAAACAGAGAAAGAATGCAGGAGGAAAATTTGAATAACAAATTTTTAAAAATTAAACTCGAATTACATAATATGAAAAAAAGTTCGCTTATTTTACTCATAATATTTGAATTAAATATTTTTAATTTTTTTTTTAATTTATTTACCTTAAATTTAAACAAAGTTTAGTCATAAAAACGATTGTCGGGCAGTTGGTATGCACTACTTATGCATAAATGTGTAATAATTTACCAAGGCGAACGATTTGTTTACTAAGCAAAGTAAGTAGGTACCCAATTTAAGTCAGCGCTCCTGACGTGTACGGCAGCAGCACGTACACACTCCAATGGAATGTTGATGTTGTTGTTGCTCATTACCGCAATTTAATGAAACAAACAGAAGAATTCTCAAATGTTTAAATATCGATAAGTTTAAACACTTTATGTGAAAACTTCACTTTATGACAAATGCGCCGCGCGGCTGGTACTTGCATTTTCTCTTTGTTTGTTCTCAACTTTTGAACTCAAATTCTATACACGTCGTCTGGGAAGCTATAAAAGTTTTAGACGCCCTTGGTTCTGCGGGAGACAAAGAGCAGTACCCCAGTGGTTCACCCTGTGTATGTAAAACGAAATGAACGAACAAACGAACGAACGAACGAAAAGAAACTTTAGCAATTGAAACAATAAAATTATGAAGCAAGTATGAAAATAATAAAGGCCATAAAATACATTTATAATATTAAAGCGTAAAGCGAAAGAATAAGTGAAAGTACATAAAAACGCGCGCCTTAAGTAACAGTAACTTGTTTGCCTGAGTATGTAAGTATGTAAGGGTGGAATTGTGGAAAGTAAGGCAAAATGTTAAAAGTCAGAAATTTGGTCGAATTTTGTTTTGTTTAAAGTACAATTTTTTAATTCGGACTACTCCAACCATCATAATACTGCACTCCAGTGTGTGCATGAGCGTGAGAGTTCGTGGTGACCATCTTCTTACCGTTTCGGAATGTAAGTGCATGAAGCCTCTCTCTCTCTCTCTCTCTGATTGTGAAAATAACTGCTAAATCGTGAGAGTTTGTGTGTGTGTGAGTGAGTGCATGCGTAAGTGACTGTCATTTGATTGTGTGGTGTAATATTGCGTGAGCGTAAACTCACTTAAGTAAAACTTAATGAAAATTTGCTCACATCTATCTGAGCACGCTGTGGAGAAATTAGTTCATATTTAAATTTGTATTTATTTTATGATTTCTAAAAATTAAAACGTGATCGTGATAGTGCGTGAGTGACATTTTTCCTATCGTGAGTGAATGTACCGCGACCAGCTCTAGTCATCCTGGAGTTATACAACATAAAATTTCGATTCAGAAGAAGTACGAGTACGTGATTATTCAAACCGTGATTGCATTTTCATTAAATTTTGAGTCATCGTGTCATATTTAATGTTATGATAAGAAATAGAAGTACAATCGAGTCTATGCCTGTGCCGCCATGATTGTTTTATTAAGGCTAACAAAATCCTTAGTTTCAAGTTTTTCGTTACAGTCTAATGAGTAGGGGAGAGTATTGTACTTTAGCCTAGATCAAAGCAAATGAATAATAACATTGTGCTCGTTTATATTTTCGTTTATATTTCTGACAGTTCACGCGTGATTCTTGACATGTGTCAAAGTACAAAATGCTCAATTTGATTTGCCATTTCATCATGAATAGACTTACGCCTGAACAATGTTTGCAAATTATTGAAATTTTTTATCAAAATTCGTGCCCTGTGCTAAATGTGTGTCTTCAACGATGAGCCTCATTTTTGGCTCAATAGAGAATAAGTAGAATTGTCGTAGTGAAGACCGAGTGAAGACCAGCCAGAGGCAATTCAGCAGCTACCAATGCATTTTGCTGCAAATGCAAGAATTTGATTCGGCCGACATGTGGTTCCAACAGGACGGTGTCACATGACACATTGCACGCGAAACTACTCATCAATTTATTTGTGTCGAGAGCCGAATTTGGTGAGCAGTTAATCTCACGTTTTGCTGCAGTCAATTGGCCATCAAGATCGTGTGATTGACCCCGTTAGACTATTTTTTGTGGGGCTATGTTCAGTCTCTTGTCTATAGGGACAAGCCAAACATGATTGTCAACATGCTTTGTAAGCCAACATTGAACGCTTTATTGCTTCATTAGTGAGATTCCTGCCGAAATGTGTGAAAAAGTGTGCCAAAATTGGACCTTCAGAATCGACCACTTGAAGCGTAGCCGCCGGCAACATTTAAATGAAATTATTTTTAAAAAGTAAATGCCAGGAATTGATTTATCGATACAAATTAAATTTCATTCACTTTTACAAAATTTCTGTATATTTTTTGTTGAAATTTACCAAAACGCAGCTCTTTAAAAATCACCCTTTACAAAGGTTTTGATGTCAGATCTTATTTATTGTGGGACCAAAGAATTCAATGGTGCTACTTATTAATATGAAAAATATTTCATAACTTTTATACATCCGGTTTATCTTTCCCCCTTACCTACGACATTTAGAAAAGATCAGACCTAAAAACCTATACCCAGATATGGATTTTGTACAATGTCATTTGAGATTGCAGCTTTTGTAAAACAGCTTTGACTTCAGAATATAAAATGAAGTCAGAAGTTTTTTTTGTAGTCACCGATTGATTATTCATTAGTGCATATGTAAATCTCTTTTGTAGTCAAAGGAAAGCAAACATTTTTATGAAATCTTGAAAATGCTAATCTTATGACTTCAAATTAATTACTCTTTGAAAACACTTTAGTTACTTGGAGTTAATTGAGATTTTAAGTCAATTGAAGTCACTTAAAGAGAATTAAGACTTGAATTTATTTGCAGTCACTTGGAATACGAAGTGATTTTAAATCAATTTGAAACCCATTTGGAGTCAGTTAGAATTTTAAGTCACTTTGAGCATACATTTGGTGTGTCTTATTGTCAATTGGGATCTATGGTAAAGTAACTAAAAGTTATGGAGTTAATTGGGATATGAAGCCATTTGAAGTAACTTGGAGTCATTTGAATACGCTTGCAGTCACATGATACTACTGGAGTCATTTGGTTTTATAGTAAATTTTAATATAAATTTTTGAGAAAAAATGCAAATCTTATGACTTCAAAATAATGGCTCTTTGAAAACACTTGAGTTATTTGGAGTTAATTGGGATTTGTATTATATATATATTTGGAGTCACTTGAAGTCAATTGGAGTTAATTAAAGCCACTTGGAGTTAAGTAATTGAAGTCTCTTGAAGTCAGATGAAATTTGAAGTCTATTGGGCCCATTTGAAATCAGTTTTAGCTACTGGAATACACTTGGTGGAGTGGTCGCTGTGGCATAGTGGTAGTGTGTTGGGCTGCTACGCAGAATGTCCGGGGTTCGAATCTCGGCACAGGCAAAATCAAAAAGTAGAAAAAAATAATATTTCTACACGGCACCACCTATTGGCAGGCAATGGCAAACCTACAAGAGTAAAAATTGCCATGTAAAGCTTTTCACTTCGCCGTTCGGATTCGGCATTAAACTGTAGGTCCCTTCCATTCATGTACAAATATAAAAAGCACAACATGAGTGGATGCGAAAAAGCTCGGCCTAGGCCCTCCATGGGCTGTTGTGCCACTAAAAGTAAGTAAAGTAATACACTTGGTGGAGTCTCTCGGATTTAATTGAGGTTTGAAGATACTTAAAGTCATGGAGTTATTTGAAGTCATTTGGAGTCAATTGGGATTTAAAGTAACGTGGAGTTAATTAAAGTTAGCTTGGAGTCAATTGAAATTTGAAGTCTATTGGAACCTTTTGAAGACATTTTGAGTTATTTGAATACACTTACGAGTCCCTTGGAGATTTGAAGTTACTTATAATCATGAAGTTACTTGAAGTCATTTGGAGTCAAATGGGGATTTGAAGCCAAATGGATTCACTTCAAGTCAGTTGGAGTCACCTGAAACCAGTTGGTTTTATATTCAGTTTTAAAATTTTATTTTTTTTTTTAATTTAAGGGCCGTGAATATTTTATGTCTTTCTAATAATGCTTCTGTGAAAACACTTGAGTTACTTAGACTTACGAGTAATTATGATTTTAAGTTACTTGGAGTAAATAGGATTTGAAATTATTTGTAGTCACTAGGAGCCAATTGAAATTTTAAGTTAATTAGAGTCAATTAAAGTCATAAGAATTCACTTGAATTGAAATTTGAAGTTAATTAGAGTCAATTAAAGTCATAGGAATTCACTTGATGTATTAATTGAAATTTAAAGTCAATTAGAGTCCATTAAAGTCACAAGAATTCACTTAAAATTGGACGTCAATTGGAGTCACTTTGAGCCACTTGAATGTCGAGTGCAATACTTCGAATTAATTTGATTTTTGAAGTCATTTAAAGTCATGGAGTCACTTAAAGTCACTTTGAGTCACTTGAATGCAAACTTTGAATTAACTTGATTTTTGTAGTCATTTAAAGCCATGGAGTCACTTTCTTGATTGCACACTTTGAATTAATTTGATTTTTGTAGTCATTTAAAGTCATGGAGTCACTTAAAGTCACTTTGAGTCACTTGAATGCACACTTTGAATTAATTTGACTTTTGTAGTCATTTAATGTCATGGAGTCACTTACTTGATTGCACACTTTGAATTAATTTGATTTTTGTAGTCATTTAAAGTCATGGAGTCACTTAAAGTCACTTTGAGTTACTTGACGCACACTTTGAATTAATTTGATTTTTGTAGTCATTTAAAGTCATGTAGTCACTTAAAGTCACTTTAAGTTACTTGTATGCAAACTTTGAATTAACTTGATTTTTGTAGTAATTTAAAGTCATGGAGTTATTTAAAGTCACTTCAGATTTGAAGTCAATTGAGATTTGAAGTCACTTGAGATTTGATGTTAATTAGAGCCAGTTAAAGTAACTTGGAGTCACTTGATTACACTTGGAATCACTTGAAATTATTTAGAGTTGTTTAATTTTATATTCAGTTTTAATATTGGTATTAACTAAATAAATTGATAAGCTCAAGATCTCTTTTTGTTTTTTTTTTGTAGGACAAGCATGAAAGATCGCAAACTGAAATCATGTAGAAGGATGTAGTATAGAAAATTTAATTTAATTTAATTAAAATTAATTAAGTTAATATTTCTTTGCATTTTTAATATTTTAACGGCAATTGACACTCATACCAAGGTACTGGGCTCTCCCCTATTGCCATCCATATCATAAGGATAATTCAGTTTGCCGGCACTAATACATACTCACAGCTACAGGCACTTACAACGAGGCCAGCACATTGCTTGTTCATATTCAAAAACGAGCATATCGAAAACTTTTTAAGCAAACGCGTAAGGGAAAAGCGGTCGTTCCGATGTTGTTGTAGGGAAATTTATGCGTTTGAAAAAGTTCATGACTGCACCCAGGGGGCTTTTTAGCAAATATCTAGGCGTATACGTACGAGTACGTTTATATGTACTACTAAGTACTTACCATATTTGGGCAATGCTTTTCTACCATATATGAAGCCGCCACAAGTGCTGCAGGCATGGCATGGTGGCGTGTTGCAAAGATGATATTGTATTAAAAATGAGTGCATATAGTAGACATTAGTTGCCTGCTGGTTGCTGCATTATCCACACCAGTTAATAATGTGTCAATTAAAAATTAGCTATAAAACTACGGAAAGTAAATCAATGTCTTCCTCTCGTTCTTCGTCTTCTTCTTATTCTTCCTTTTCGTTTCTAATAACTTTACTTTTCAGCGGAAATCGAAAAAATACACAAAACGAATCTCTTCGATTGCTTTTGCATTTGACACATACTTTGAGCAAATCCTGATTTATGCTTCCTCATGCTCACGCTCAGCCTGCTCCTCGATGACGATGTTCTAGTCTTCGCTGTCTGTTGTGTCTTCGTTGTTTTTGTTTTGCTGCAATTGCTGCTGCTCCTGCACTTTATTCTTTAGGGATATGTCATTCGGTATGCAAATCGTAAAATCTTTCGTTTTCGTTTTCCTTTTCGTTTTCCTTTTCGATTTCGATTTATACTATGTACATACCACGGCACTGGTACCACACACAATTGCATTTTGTTACGATTTTGCCGCCAGCATTCAAGTGATTTGCTCCTGCTGCTGCTACATAGTTACCCTCTCCATTACTACAACAACAGCCGGTAGCTGCAGAAGCTTCTAGCTAAGCTTCTACTAGTTACTATTACAATGGCATCTACTTATTTACAATTTGAGGCTCCCCAGTATCTTCTTCTTCGTCGTCTTCTTCTGTTACGGCGTCGTCTTCTTTTGCCTCTATTCTATTCTAGTTCCTTTTTTACTCGATATGCCCAAATAAGCTGCAGTGTCAAATGTTGTAGCAGCTTCAATTTTCTATAAAGTCTCAATGTTTGGCATTGCCTTAATAAAATATATTTAGGGGGTAAAAAAGATTTGTGTAGAAAACAGACAGAAAAGGAGTTTTATGCATATCCTTTTCATGTCATTGCTGCTGTTGCTCCCATTGTTGCTGTTGTCCTCCTGTTGTTTCTGCTCCTACTGCTGCTGCTGTCAGACGTGCTTTCTTCGTGTTTATGTGAGCGCTTTAATTTTTCACACATGTTTGGCTTTAGTTCTGATGTCAAATCCTTTTTTTGAACCCAAGCAAACATACATACATACATACATATACACATGCAAGCGCACCTAGCTAATGCTCACCTACTTACATGCATATAGTCTCACATAAATCCAGGAGTAAGTATAAATCCTGCTTCCATAGCGCCGCATCATCACAATTGCATTTGTGTGTGTGTGTGTGTATGTGTGTCTACATATACAAGGTGTGCCATATTTTGTGTCGGTAAGTAAACATTGAATAATTTTAACATTTAGTAGCCGATTGACTTGAGTAGACATTGAAAATATCATGGCCAACAAGCACCGTCTGACAACCAGCACTTCGTCGTTTGGTGCCGAATTTTGTTGAGCGCGGGACAGTGGAAGATCGTCGACAAGCCGTTCATCGACGCCCAAGAAGTTCCAATGAACTGGTTGAAGCGGTAAGTGAGAGTGTTGCCGAGAACTCACATGTGTCGTATGTGACACCGCGTTCAGCATTTTGGCGTCACTGGGACCCATTTTGCGGCGCATTTTGAAGGATGATTTGCATTTGTTTCCATGTCAAGTGCAATTGACTCAAAAAATATTTAAGACAGACCGTCCACGTTGCTTCGAATACGGCCAAGCAGTCGCTCGAATGGGTGACACTGAACCTGATTTTTGGATGGAAATTTTTATTCCCGACAAGTTCCATTTCTCACTCTCTGGCGTCGTTAACACGCAAACTTGAGACAAATGAAACACCATTGCATGACTAAAAAGTGAATGCTTGGGCCGGCGTCTGCTGCAAAACCATCATTGGGCCATTTTGCTTCAGAAAAGTCGAAACAGTCGATGGGAATCGATATCAGTGGATGTGTTGGCTCATTATGTCTGCCCAAAAATGTGTGAAAAAGGTCTGGTTTCTGCATCGAAAATTTCCTGGACGTGTGGTGTTCCAAAATGGCGACATTGACTGTCCACCCAGATCTGCAGACTTCACCCCTCCGGACTTCTTTTTGTGGGGTTATTGGATAAGAAAAGTGTACACCAGCATGCCTCAGACCATTGACGAGCTCAAGGCACACATTCGTGCCGAAATCATCACTATACCGCCCGAGATGCTCGAAAAAGTGTTAGAAAATGCAGAAAATAGGGAAAATTTTGCTTTGGTCAATAACGGCGGCCACTTCATTGATGTTGAATTCAAAGACTAGTCCAAATAAATTAGAGAGGATCAAATATTAATTAAATATACCTCATGTATGGAAATCGGTTGTTGTCTTTTTGAAGTTATTCAATATTGTGAATATTAACATAAAAGATGGCGCACCCTGTACATACTTGCATTACATGTCTTGTTTATTATACATGTATGTAAGTATGTCAGAAATTTACTTTGAATCTTTATTGCTATCAAAGTTGATTCCAAATGCTTTGTCCATAATAAATTCGAATCTAGAATTTAAAAATATTGTAAGTCGTCTTCGGATATATAGTATAGAGCTTTTATCTCTACACCCAGACACTCGTACTCTATTTCCGTCTACTCTAGTGAATACACTTAAATATTATAGAAAGCTTCGTTAAGTTTAAGAGAAGTTTGCTTTGGAAATGTTGAAGTAGAATTGAGCTTTGGCTGGATGACTCATTGATTCAATGACTAACTGAATGAGTAATTTTTCATTCAGCTCCAAATTACAGACACTATAAACATGAAAATTGGGGAACACTTGGCATTAGCAGGTGATTCTCATATGCGGATTTTAAATTAGTGGAGTCTGGCTGGATGAACTGGACACTAATTGAAAGACTAACTCATTGATCAATACAAATCTCAAAGCACTTCGCATAGAAACAAGAAAATTTGTGTAGATTTCTACAAAAAATGTTTGGTTTTCTGTGGCCTCTGTGCCGTTTTGTAGTCGTAAACCTTGGACTTCATATTTTTGAGTAAACATTACCTTCACCGAATGACTCATTGATCAGAGTATGTAGATTCTTTGAACATATAGAAATTTGTATATCTATGACTTCCTTCCATTTTGCAGATATATGTAAATTTTTCACTTTGCTCTTTTCTTTTTAGCTCAATTGAGTTCAACTCCAGGAGAATTATTAAGAAAGCAAGCAATACCCACCCAAAGGACTCATTGATTCAGTGACTCATCGCATGACTTACTGAGATTTAACCCAAACCACTGGACCTAAAATTTCGAGCTTCTCAGTACTATGATGAGAGGTAATTTACTGAAATTATTTAATGAATATTGAAAACATTGGCATCAACTCGTACTAAAGAGTTTATAAAAATATAATTAGAAATAATGTACTTCTATCAATCAATACAGATAAGAAACATGAGTGACTCATTAGTTCAAATATATGGTAAAATTAATGAATCAATAATTCATATATAGCCTCATTCCTGTTTTCACTCCTACTATATAGTATACGAGTATAAATCTATAATTACGGTAGAATTAATTAAAGAAGATTGGCAGTGCGAATGACTCATTGATTACTCATAGACTTTCACGTTGGTCAATTAAAAAATACATAATAAAATTCACGGCTCATACTAGTTCTTCAGTCTATTATCAGCAAGTACTAATATCCTAAAATCATTTTATAATGCATCGCTGAATGACTCATATGTCGATAACTGGAGACTCTATTCCTTCCATGATATCTGATCATAATATGAAGTTTATAAATCTGTTATTAGAAATGATGTACTCATATCAATCTATGATGATTGCCAAAATATGGTAAGTAAAACCATTGATTCACTGACTGCCTAAATAAATTGTCAACTCATAGCTAATGATTCATAAACTTTCGCCCTGGTCACTGGTCTAAAATACGAGATTTGTATATAGAAAAACTTGAAACTCCATTCCCTTTTAAGAAATTTTGTTCTCAAATCATTCAACTTTATACTTTCCCAGATATCGATTTCTACTATAGAGTTTTGAAATTTTGTACTCACATCATTTAATGATGCTGTCAATCAGCAATTGATTTAAGTCGAACTGAAAGAATCATCAATGAACCTTTTCATGCCGCTCAGCATACTGTCCTAGCCAAAGGGAGCGTGAAAAATGCTAGGCTTTCCATCTGACGTGATTTGTTGCTTCTGACTTTTTTTATTTATCTTTATGGAGTCCATCTATAAATATTTATGGGGTATCTGGTCTACCTTGATTCCCTTGAGGCATGATTACAGAATTTGCCTTGGCAACCTAGCTGGGGTAAAAATCAAGTGACAGTAAGTGAAATTTGAAATGAATTTTGTATATTCAATTGATTTTCAACCATAGTTTCCTTTGTCGTTTTTCTTAGATTTGAATGTCATTTGTTCTGACTTCAGACATTACGCTGACCTAGATGTAATATAATACTTGATGTGTTCAATTGATGTCACTCTTTGTTGATTTCTCTTTGTCCCAATGCCTTAAATTACGTTCGACTTGAAAAATTCAAGCAATCGAAAAATGTCTTCTGATTCTGATATGTTGCTCAATTGTAAACCGTAAGAAATCCATATAAATTGTATTTTATTTTGTAGTATTTTGATAGAGATTGGTTTAAGATTGCAATTTGTGTATGCAGTGCAAAAGAATAAATTCACCTTTCCTTTGTTAGTTCAAATACTACATATATTAAATTACTAAGAAATAGTTTCAATAAAATGCATTTTCATAATTTAATATTATATTCATAAAGAAATATCATCTAATAACTCAATGTATGTATAGTATGTAAAAACAATATTCAGGTATGCAATGCCCCCCATGGCGTATGAGTGACAAATATTAAAAAAAAAACAAAAAACTGAAAATCGTAATTTTTCCATTTCATAAATATGGTACACCATAGATATTTATTTATAATATCCAAAAATGTACTCTTAAATTGACAATAAATTCAATTTCGATTGCAATTTCAAAACGAAATTCATATATTTTACTAACATACAAAATCCTGAAACTAATGTCAAGTACCATACAAAAATTGATAGTTCAATCGAAAGGAAATCACCCACAAGAAAAACACAAATCGTCTGTCGTATGCGCAATTTACGAATATCTGCACACCCACACAAACATACTAAATAGTGCATGAAACTGTGTGTGTGCGTGTGTGTGTGACTGTATTGGCTAAACAATTTTTCTTCGGTTTTGCCTTACTTAGAATTGAGTGTATGCTTCTTTAAAACTAAGCCACCCTCAACAACACTAACACAGATCTTTTCTTGCACACATGCATAAATTCGGAATCTAATCCTTGCTCCATTTGTACCAAGATCTGTAAAAGGAAAAGAAGAGAAACTCTGCAAACGAATAATGTATATGCATGCATTTGCATATGTATGTGTAAATAACTGTGTGTGTGTGTGTGTGTGTGCTTGTGAGATAGTGAGATTTTGAATGCTAGCAAATAAATTCCCAATGCTTTTTTTCTGCCAACTTTTTGTTTTTGTTTGTTGATGTTTGTTTTCGGTATTTATCTATTGCTAGATGAGATTCTGATGAAAAAAGTTTCTTGAACAAATTTTACTTCTCAAATTTAATATACGAGAAAAGCATTCCAAGGAATTGCAAGTAAAATGTTGTCGAGAGAGTGGAGTACTCTTTTGTTTTGCATGAGAATTGCCACACCTACTTGCCTAGTTTAGAGCATTTTCTTAATATTCGAAAATAAAATTCAATTTCATAGTTTTTGAGATAGGCAATATACAATATTTTACTTGTTTCAGGATGCCATCCATACCCCTTGATCGAAGAATAGCGAATAATAATTGATCGAATAGGCAGAGGTGGTATTCTTAGTTGCTATGTGTAAAAAGTTGTACTCCCCTAACACCTTCTCGCCCCCCCCCCCGACCCCCTCCCTCTCTCCCTCCCACGTAAATCCACACTTTCGAGGTCTATTTATTTGTGCTTTAATCACTGGCCCAATCTATAAGAAGCTAAATAGTCGGTCTGTAATTCAATCAAGGAGTAAAATTATGAATCAGTCGGGAAGTCAGTTTGTCAGTGAGTGTATGAGTCAATTAGTGAGTGAGGTAGTCAGTTTTTGAATCCATCAATTTGGCAGTAAATTTTTGATACAATCAGTGAGTTAGTTGAGTGAGCTAGAGAGGGTATCAGAAAGTCATTCTAGTAGTCAGTTAGCCAGGTAGTCTAATGAGTCCAGACTCTGAGTCAGTCCGAGAACTTTTCAGTAAGTCAACCAGTGGAATTAATATCTAATAGTCACAGAAAATCAGTTGTTTCAATCAACCAAGTAAGTAAAGAAAATTACTATGTTAATGAAATAGCTATGAAATCAATCCGGTAATTAATTTGTGAATAACTCAGTCAGTGCCGTAATGAGTTAATCGAGAAATTATTTTGTAAAGAAGTTTTTGGTTGCTATGTGAGCCATATAGTCGGTAAGTGAATATGTCATTCTGTTCTATAACCAATAACTAAGGTGGTGAGAAAGTTAACTAGGAAGTCATTCAGTAAGTTAGTGTCTGAGTTAGTTTGTCAGTCCTTTTTGTTTTGGCGAGTCAAGAAATTTAACACAGTTTTTAATTATTTTTTTTTTTACATTTAACACACAGAGTATACCCCTATGAATGCAGAGCATTGTGTTGAATGGAAGGAAGATTGATAGGTGAGAGGAAGAAGGAGGGAGAATGAGAGAGTGAACGTGATCACACAGGACACCGATAAAGAGATAGACAGCGACAGCCATTGTGGCAAGTGTTATGCCTCTACCACGATCAACTTCAGGTTATCAGTGTCGACTATGACCGCATGTTGCGCCAAAGGCCGAGCTTTTCGCATCCACTCATGTTGTGCGTGTTACATTTGTTCATGAATGGAAGGGACCTACAGTTTTATGCCGAATCCGAACAGTGAAGTGAAAAGCTTTTCATAGGAAATTTTTACTCTTGTAGGTTTGCCATTGCCTGCCAAGAGGTGGCGCCGTTAATTTTGTTATTGTTTTTTTTGTTTTTATTTTTTTTTTATTGTTATTTTTTTTTAACTTGTGCCGAGATTCGGACCCTTGACACACTGCGTAGCAGTCCAACGAACTACCGCTTCGCTACAGAGACCACATAACAGCGTAAGTAACTCTGCTAGTCAGATTAGTTACAATCCTGTTGGTAGAGCGTGTTTTTTAGAAGTGTGGTTTTCAATCTGGCAATACTTTTTTCGGAGTTGGTCTTTTTGATCTGTCTGTCACTTGATTTATGCTCAGTTTGGTTTGCCATTTCATAACGAATAGACTTACTCCTGAACAACGCTTGCAAATCGTGCAAAATTTATTACCAAAATAATGGTTCGGTTCGCGCGACGTATCGCAATGAAGCTCACTTTTGGTTGAATTTGGAGTGATCATAATCCACAAGCCATTGTTGAGACGCTGTGACATCCTCAAAAAGTCACTGTTTGGTGTGCTCTATGGGCAGAGGGAATCATTGGTCCATATTTCTTCAAAGATGAAGCCGGTGATAATGTTAGGGAATAGAGCCATGATTAATGACTTTTTCGTGCCTGAATTGGATGGAGTATGTTGATGTGGACGACCTTTGGTTCCAACAAGACGGCGCTACATACCATACAGCCATACAGCCAACGAAACAATCACAATAAATTTAATGAAGGAAACTTTTGGTGAGCGCATTATCATTATCTCGCGTCGTGGGCCTGTGGCGTGGCCTCCAAGATCGTGCGATTTAACGCCGCACGACTATTTTTTGCGGGGTTATGTGAAGTCGCTTGTCTACGCAGATAAGCCCGATACGATTGACGCCTTGGAAGAGAATATTCGGCGCGTTATTACTGGCCCGGCCCCAATTGCTGCAAAAAGTGGTTGAAAATTGGGCCTCTCGGCTGGAATTTATTCGAACCAGCCGCGGCGGCCACTTGCCCGAAATCCTTTTTAAAACATAATGGAAAATCCTTATCTTTATAATAACACTAAATTCGTGGCCATAACATTAAATTTAATGCGTTTTTAATTCTTCTTGAAAACCACTTTTCTAAGAAAAAACACCCTGTTTATTAAATACCATAAAGACTTTGTTTGTGAATCAGTCAGTGACTGATTCATTAAGTAAGTGAGGCAGTCATTGAATGAATAGGTCAGTGAGTGAGTCAGTTAGCGAGTGAGTCAGTTAGTAAGTGAGTCAGTATAAGGGTGAGGCAGTCAGTGCATGGATCAAATAGTAAGTCAGCTATGGTATTCATTTGTGTATCACTTATTGATTCAATAAGTCATTTTATATATGAACCATTTTGACAGTCAGATTATTTTATAAATCAGATAGTCACACTCATTATTTAGATTTGTTAATCAGTAAAACAGTAACAGAGTTATTTGATGAGTCATTCTATGAGTCAATGAGTAAGTGAGTCGGGCAGTCAGTCTGTAAGCCCTTCAGCAAGTTAGTAAAGGAGTCAGCTAGCAGCTAGGTTGTGAATCAACCTAGGAGCTAGCCAGTGAGTCATTTTGTTTGTTTGTTCTGTGAGTCAATCTGCGAGGCACTCACAGTGAATAACCTAGTTCAGTTAGTTTGTTAGTTAGTGAGGCAGTCAAAAAGTAAATTAGTGAGCCATTCTATGAGTTTGTGTGTTAGCTCGAAGGCTAGACCGTTAGGTCTTCAGTTAATTTCCGAGGCTGCTAATCTTCCAGTCTTTTAACCTTGTCGTCAATTAAAGTCAGTTGATAAACAGGACAGTAAATTAATAAACCAGTAACATGTTCGAGGAGCCATTTTGTTTTACCATATAAGCTAGTTTACCCATCTGTAAGACCGATTGTCAGTTGTGAAGTTTAGAAGCCTGCCCGTGAATCGGATTGCCGCTTAGTCAGGGAGTCAATCTGTCAATCAATGAGTCATTGAGGCAAAAGGTCTTCACTCTTTCTTTCTAGGCCGAGCTTTTCGCATCCACTCATATTGTGTGTTTTATATTTGTACATGAATGGAAAAGGTCTTTATGTTACTCAGAATTTCTTAACGTTATTTTAAAGGAATTCCTTTAGTAAAGCTTTCCGCAAAATGTTTAACTTTTACCCATATTGCATATTGCAAAGCATAAAAAATAGTTATGCAACATTTTTCCAAATTGGACATTTGTATTCGATATACGAGATAACACAAAAAGACACACAAAAAAACGACATAAAAAACCGAAAGAAAAATTGCATTATTCGACACAGAAACGACAGCAGAAGTAGCAGTAAAACAAAGTTGCATGCATACAACACAAGCAAATTGCAAAAATTGTTCTCCTTTTTCTTTAAATATGAATCGATGTTAAAGGGTTGCCATATCATTTATATTTTTAGCCCTTGGTAACAATAAATTTAATCTACATAGTACCAGAAAGTATAATATTGTGCTTTATGTTTTGTTTTAGTGGAGGGTGAACAGAAAAAATACAAATAATATGATAACGTGTGTGTACGTAGTAGAGACATAAATACTGTTACAACATTCAACACACTCATTCCAATAGTAGAATTGAACGTACCCTGTTATTACCACATGGTTTATGAAAGCTAACATCTGTAGCGTTAGTCTGTAACGGGAATACAAAATTGAGTCAGCTTTCACCATAGAGTGGTCAGATAATGAGAACCGTATTCTGCGCCAGCCCATAAGGCTAAGACGACCCAGATGACCCAGAACCCACAACTGGCTTCAAAAAAATTTCCCAGCTTTCATTTGCTCTGAAGAATCGCCGTCTGGCAGCCCTGATCTGAACCCACTGGATTACAACTTATGGACAGTTTTAGAGGATATGGCTTGCCACAAAAGATACCCCAACATTGATTCTCTGAAGACTGCTTTGATTCGTGTTGTCAGCACTTTTCCAATGCACGAGGTGCATTGATGGTTGGCCAGTGCGACTTAAGGCGTGCGTGCAGGCCAAAGGCGGGCATTTCGAATAAGTAATTGCTTTTTACATACAATATATATCAATAAATATATTTTTTTTTAAATTAATCCAAAAAAAATTAATTGTTTTTAATTTGATAACATCAAATGTGTGTAACAGTATTTATGCCCCTATTAAGTAAAGTAAAATGAATAGCGAAAAAGATGTAAATTAAAGATTCAGTTTGTAATAGGGTTAGTTAAAAAGAAAGTCCAGAAAAGTGAGCTTAGCTTAACCAATTTTTTTTTTCATATTTATATCAAAATTTTTACCTCCGTTAAAGAATTCCTGAGGTTCTGCTGGAAAAACTCGGACAAGACCTTTTTGCAGTCCTCTTGGGAATTCAACTTTACGCCATTAAGATAATTCTGCAACGAGTGAAACAAATGGTAATGCGAAGGTACAAGGTCTAGGCTATATGGTGAATGCATTAAAACTTTCCAGCCCAGCTCCTTCTCAGTTTTTTTCGGGACACCAAAGAGGTATGCGGTTTAGTGTTGTCGTAATGTTTGTATATTAAAAATGTGTTAAAACCTGTATACACATAAAGTATTTAAACCTGGGTTAAATTTAAATGTTAGCCAAGTTCTTAACTGTTCTGTTAGTGGAGACTCACAGTTAATTGCATAATTCCATGGCAACACTTTTGTATACAAACTACTTTTTGTGTAAGTTTACCGATTTCGATTACAAAGCTCATTGAATGCGCCCCTCGGTCGTGTTGGGCGGGAGGAGGGTCCGTTGGGATTCGTTCGTTAATTGGAGATCTTCTAACTCGTGCAATTTTGAAAAGCAAATTTCGCGGAGAAAGGTTCCAGAACTGAAGGAGACGAGTCGATTTTTGTTATGCCACTACACTACATATATATCTCTTGAAAATTGCTTTGGCGAACATAAGTGCAAACGAGGATTGGCTGGATTACTTGGATTACTTAGCTGCAGGATACCTAATAAGTCTCAGGGAAATCATAGGGCTCCAAGAGATCAATCTTTGGCTAGTTGAAGGATAAGCGACCATTACCAAATCAACATGCAACACAGTAGTCTAAAATGAACATAAAAACTTAAAATAAGCATGCATATAATAAATAAAATCAATTAAAGTAACTACTTAATAGAAAATATTATATTAAAAAGAAAACAAGAAATGTGGATACTTTTTGATATAAGCTATTAATAAAATTTTAAATTAAGTTAAGCATGCTAACAAACAAAAGTGATTAAAATATTATGTTAAGTGTTAAGTGTTAAAAAGTAATTTTGTACATGCAGCAATATTTATTGCGTATGCATTGATTCGTGGATAAGCATATCTACATATCGGGGAAATCAATAATCCTTTTTTTTGTATTTTTTTTAATAACTAATTTTACTCCCCAAATTAAGCGAACGAGAGAGGCCTTTCATCGTTACTACTGGGTTCATGGAACAACTGTGAGGTGAAGTTTTTATTATTTATATATATTTTTTTTTATTCACCTCTAAAATTTGAGAGAGAATAACACTGCATATAAAGAATATATAATTATCCCATGCGATATAAACTTGTGTCTGTTAAGTAAAAACTGTTTTTTTATCGTCATTTTTTCGCAGTCATCAGATTGAAGTATGCTTTATTAAAAATTATGAACATAACATATTTCTTAGTTTTTTTATTAGTTTTTTTTTGCATTTATAAACAACAACAAATTAAATTACTTTAAATCTTTAAAAATTTATAATTTCTAAATAAACCAATTTCTACTCTTTACGAGTAAGTTATCCAAAGGTAGGATGGGAATCGTCATGGGCATGAGCAGCATTTAGATCAGCTTGCTCCAACATATCTATCTTTGCCAAACCTGTCAGAGACCTCTTATATTTTCTCTTTTTCTTTTCCGGCTTTGCGACGGTTTGGGCAGTCTCACCTCGTTTTGACCATGATCTTTAACGCACATTATTATCATACGTTATCCATTTTTCGTCACCAGTAACCAATCTGTGCCAAATGGCCTCGAGTCATTCCGTTTCACATACTAAAATGCGGTCAGTAAGATTTTATTCAGATTTTTGGAATCGCCAGCCTTTTGGAAATGGTCCAAAATCGTTTGGTGTGCAATGCCAAGATCCGAATTGTCAAAGAGTCGGTCTTCCTCCACATTTTCAAGAATTTCGTCCACTTTTTAGGTGCATGGTCGACCAGATTTAGGTGCAAATCTTTCTGTGAGCCTTCGCGGTCGTTTAGTGCTTTTCGAAGAAATAAAATAAAATGTAACGCATTATTTCCGATTCTGCACTCATTGGTAAATGTTGCTTATGATTCTCAGAGATGTCAAGAGAAAGAGTTGCCCGATCAGACTAATACTTTACAGGGGCACAAGTACGAAAATTTGAAAATACACGTTTATTTATGAAAAATGGTTATACATTCAGTCTTCAAAGTACTGGCCATTGCTAGCTACACATTTTCACCACTCTCTGGCAATTTGTGAAAGGCTCGCCGAAAAAACTGTCATCGAGTCATTTTTTCACATTTTCGTACGAATCGAAGTGCGTGCCCCATTGATGAAAATATGGTAAGTGGTTGTCAGATGGAGCCAAGTCTGGTGAATAAACCGCATGGAGCAGGGCTTCCCAGCTGTACGAATCTACCAATTCCCGAGTCTGTTTTGCTCTTGTTCGATGTGATGGTGCATTGTCATCAAGAAAAATCACTTTGTGTTGCCTAGCTTGATATTGTGGACGTTTTTGGCGCAAAGCACGGTTCAAATCGGCCAATTGTTTTTGGTAGCATGGACCAGTAACAGCAACTGTTTCACCTGGTTTCAAAAGGTCACACCACATACCACCTCGCTGATGCCAGAAAACACAGAGCATTGTCTTCTGTCTTCTTTCCGAAGCGATTTGGCTTTGCTGTCGGTTTGGCCTGGCCGGTGTACCGGGCTTAAGATATGATCGTTTGCGTTTGGGAATCTCGAAATAGATCCATTTTTCATCGTCAGTAACAATTCGATGAAGATATGGTATGACTTTCTTTTGTACCTGGACCTGGCGAGCAACATTTCACAGGTGGTTTTTCGATTTTCTTGCTGTCTTTCAATTAAATCATGCGGCACCAATCTTCCCATCTTCCCACCTTCAAAATCAATCCCATGGCTTTTAAACGATGAGAGATGCATTGCTGGGTCACATTTAATTGTTCTGGAAGTTGTTCTTGCGTTTGAGCATCATCCACATCGAGTAAAGCTTGCAATTCGGCATCTTCAAACTTTTTCGGCGGTCTTCCACGTTTTTCGTTTCTCACATCAAAATCGCCACTTTTAAACTTACTGAACCACTCGTTGCACTGTGTTTTGCCTAGAGCGTGCTAGCCTGGCCGTAAGCTTCCACAAGCATTCGATGAGATTCCAAAGCAGATTTCTTCAATTGGAAACAAAAAATCAATGATTTCCGCATATCGTAGCTTGTAGGCACAAATTTCGACATCTTTACGAGCAAAAAAAAATATGTTGTTGTATGAAACTTGTTTGTTTATGAACTGAATATTGTTGATCGAACTAAATGCGAAGAAATGGCACCAATGATTTAGTTTGAAAGAGCGTATAGTTCTACCTAGCGACACAGAGATTTCATTACCGGTTTCATACTTGTACACCTGGCACACAGTTATCATACTTTAAACTTAGCTTTTTCACTTTTCTGAACTTTCTCTTTAGCCGCCTTATATTACCATAAGTGCACTTTATGAATTATTAAATAAATGTTTGCCCGCAATGTAAATTAATTAAGTCCATGGTATTTAAAGATATTAAGCCTTCAAGCACTGATGAGAGAGAGAAAACTTGAAGGCATGATGTCTCATTTCGTTTAGAAACTATAGACTTAATCTTAATTAAACGTATTTCATTTTTATGCCAAACTTCGTTACTTGCGTTTATGTCGAGCAGAAACTTTAACCGCAAGCTGTTTCCTCATACGTAACATAAATACGAGTATGTATGTATCTATGTACGCACTTTGTTTGTGTAACTAGTTGTGTGTGTGTGTGTGTGTGTGTGTGTGTGTATATATGTATATATATATATATATGTGTGTGTGTAATATTCAATTCCAACATACCAAACACTAATGAGATATCAAACCAAGGCAAAAACACATATACACATATACATACACACATACATATACATATATACATACATATGCATATATACATACATACATACATACATATACATATATACATACATATGCACATATGGTATGCACAATACATTCACATATAAAGCTCAAGAAAATGTTCTCAGGCAAACCGCAAATACTTTGACCGGCGATGCTCTGCTATTACTCGTACTGTTCACTGTGCTCTGCTTTAGCCAACTTGGCATCGATTAGTTTATAGCCAATTACAACGACGACAACATTATGCATTGGAGATTTGCCTCATACATTCACTCATTCATTCACTCATTCATTCATTTGCAGCAGATCATTTTCAGCCCACTTCAGCCCGTTTACCAAAAGCCCTAACATCAAATTATTCCAAATCGAATTTTTGATAGATTATTCATAAGCCTACTCGGTTGCCTCTGTATGCTCTTTAGTGAAACTTTGTAGCCTTACGCACGTAGAGAACTCACGTCTTTGCCTTTGTTCTTCTAGTTGGAATTAGAAATTTTGGAATCGATTCTTCGAATGTCCTGTACATTTTAATAAAGGCCTATTAGGGCTTTATCCAAATAAGCCAACGTTACATAGTACTTGGTCTCTTTCTAATTCGACTACAACTCAAATAACTATGTGCCATACGAGTACGTGCAATATATTCGCCCATTGGTTTCGTCTGTTCACATGCTTACCATTTTGCAACATGAGCACTTTGTGTCAATCGTTATTGCCGCACTTACATTATCAGCCCCCAACTTCGGGCACTTCAACACGGCGGGTAGTGTTTATGACGCCTTCTCGCTCTACTATTACCTAAGTACCATAATTTGAATGAAATATCACTTTGATGTATTACAAGGCACAATGATGATGCTTGATCCCTGCTGTGGGAGCTGCAAATGCTACATTTGAAACCGACTTCCACGTTGCGATTGTCATTTTGTTATTATGTTCAGTTAATGTGCCTATAATTATGACCTTTTTACACGCACATATCATTTTTCTAATGGCCTAATATTACTACTCCTCCAACAGCAGCTTGGCAAAGTACATAATTTGTTTGCATTTATTGATTTGGGTTGTTGAATTCAAAAAAGAACAAAAAATGGAAAAAACCAAATTGAATAAATTTGGCGAAGCTATTGTAGTGTGTGAATTTAAAGACAACCTGGTTGGTTCCAATTTCAGTTACTAGGTAGAATATGTCAGATCAGGTTGAAGTGGTCCTTTAGTTAAACATACTCGGACCACTTAGGCCCGTTGTAATGCCATATTGGCTATTTCCACAGTTACCCTAATCTTTACTAGGACCTATGTGGTTTTCCAAACTTCAGAATATCTGTTGTCATTGGATTCAACTGATGTAGAAGAGTTTAACAATTTTGCATATAATTTTGAGAAACTTTTCTAGATCCCTGATGTCAGGAGATCAGCTAGGTTGCTGAAGAAGAGTTGACCTAAGGATACTAATGTACAGCGCTTGCCATGCTGTACAATTGCAAAGAAGGCGGGAAGTAGTCTACTCCTACTCCTAATCGACGCAGCTTTGCAAGTTTAATTCGAACCCAAAAATTTACACCAGACTGGGTCCAAACATTGAAATGTCACGGTTTACAATGTGCCTTCAGCATTCGTAGAGCCTTTATAGTAGATTTTTTTTAATTTTTTTTTTTTATTACTAAAGTGCAATTGTAAAGGGTGTTTTTTTAGAAGTGTGGTTTTCAATCTGGTGGTCGCTGTGGCGTAGTGGTAGTGCGTTGGACTCCCACGCAGAGTGTCCGGGGTTCGAATCTCGGCACAGGCAAAATCAAAAAAAGTAGAAAAAATAATTTTTCTACACGGCACCCGGCACCACCGGGTGCCATGGATTGGCAGGCAATGGCTAACCTACGAGAGTAAAAATTGCCTATGAAAAGCTTTTCACTTCGCCCGTTCGGATTCGGCATTAAACTGTATTGCCCTTCCATTCATGTACAAATATAACACGCACAACATGAGTGGATGCGAAAAGTTCGGCCTATGCCCTCCATGGGCTTTAATGTGCCATTAAAAGTAAAGTAAAGTTTTCAATCTGGCAATACTTTTTTCGGAGTTCGTCTTTTTGACCTGTCTGTCACTTGATTTATGCTCAGTTTGGTTTGCCATTTCATAGCGAATAGACTTTTTCCTGAACAACGTTGCAAATCGTGCAAAATTTATTACCAAAATATTGGTTCGGTTCGCGCGATTTATACAAGAAAATGTTGTTCAGCGATGAAGCTCACTTTTGGTTGAATGCGTACGTTAATAAGCCAAATTGTCGCATTTGGAGTGATCGTAATCCACAAGCCATTGTTGAGATGCCGTTATATCCTCGAAAAGTCACTGTTTGGTGTGGGAATCATTGGGCAGAGGGAATCATTGGTCCATATTTCTTCAAAGATGAAGTCGGTCATAATGTTACAGTCAATGGGAAACGCTATAGAGCCAGGATTAATGACTTTTTCGTGCCTGAATTGGAGTATGTTGATGTGGAAGACCTTTGGTCTTTGGTTGCAACAAGACGGCGCTACATGCCATACAGCCATACAGCCAACGAAACAATCACAATCAATTTATTGAAGGAAACTTTTGGTGAGCGAATTATCATTATCTCGCGTCGTGGGCCTGTGGCGTGGCCTCCAAGATCGTGCGATTTGACACCGTAAGCCTATTTTTTGTGAGGTTATGTGAAGTCGCTTGTCTACGCAGATAAGCCCGATACGATTGACGCCTTGGAAGAGAATATTCGGCGCGTTATTACTGACAGGCGGCCCCAAGTGCTGCAAAAAGTGGTTGAAAATTGGGCCTCTCGGCTGGAATTTATTCGAACCAGCCGCAACAGCCCTTGCCTGAAAAATCATAATGGCAAATCCATATCTTTATAATAAAGCTAAATTCTTGGCCATAACATTAAATTATATGCGTTTTATTTCTTTTTGAAAACCACACTTCTAAAAAAAAACACCCTGTAGAATTGTCATAATACTGCGACTTGTTACAATAAAACTAACAAGCAATTCTTATGGTAAATTTAAAAGGAATATTGCAAATTTAGAAAAGACTAACTTATTTAAATTATTGCCCAAGAAGATCGCAGGTCTTAGTGCGTTTTACCCCACGTTCTGACTTGATAGGAAGTATGAGCCTTGAAGCGTCTTCGTTTAAGTATCGTTGAAGCTTTACAGCATGAGAATTAGCGAATGTTTTGATCACGTCCGTTATCATATCTGTCTCCAGATCACGGTGCAGGTCGACATTACGAATTTCGATTGACCGAAGTACTTTGTTCTGGAATCATTATTGTTGACTCACTGGTACAACCCCATAGTTGAATTCCATCGGTCCAAATATATTTCATGATCTGTTTATATAAAATAAATTTATTATAGATGAAAAGCACCGATTTCCCACCAAGAAGCCAATAGAATTTTTAGAATTTTAGATCAAGTTCTGTGGTTTTTTTTTCTTTACGTGCTCTTTCCATCGAAGCCTAGCGTCTAAAGTCATGCCTAGGTATTTGGTAGAGTTCGAATAAGGTAAAATATGATTATTCATGTACATCGGTTTATAAAGAATTTGGTGTTGTTAAGTTTAATTCTCCATTTTTCGGTCCAATTGATAATTTTTGTAACCGCCAGTTGAAGGGAGTTTGTAGATTCTTCTATGGTCGAACCAACAGTTGTGGTGTAAGAGCTGTAACGTCTGCAAAGGTAGCAGTGCAATAATTTGATCAAGTTGGTAGGTCACTAGTGAGCAAGAGATATAGGACTGGTACCAATACGCTTCCATGTGGAACACCAGCTTTAATTTCTCTAAGGTTAGAGTACGTAAAACCTTGTTTGATGCGGAAGAATCGTTGGGTTAAATATGATTCAAGAAGATCACAGAAATCACTCGAGAGGTGTGTTCTAAGTTTCATTATGAGGCCGGAATGATGCCAGACTTTATCAAATGCTTGCGCCACATCTAGGAACACTGCAGAGCTTACCCCATTCTCCACCATTTGCTTCTTTGTTGGTAGTGAATGATTGTTCCAAGTGCTTAGCAAATGCATGCGGCTTATCGTAGTTGTTTCTAGCCCATTTGCAATTGTTTACTTTAATCTGTGGGATGTGCATAATTGCTCGCTTGTGGTATTCTGTACATTTCCAGAGTGAGTCGTCTGTTGATATTATATTATATTAGTTTATCGGGAAGGGTTGGCGTCAAAATAAAAACTATTAATAACGAGAAACTTCACATCACACATCAAGTTGTAGGACTTCAATATTATTACCAACTAATTTAACACTTCACTCCCCATAAAAAATATGACGCCATAATGACGTTGCTGATATGAACATATTAAGGAGTGAGATCGAAAAAATCGGATAACTTTGAAATCCCTTATGCAAATAAAAAAATGTAAACAGTTTTTGAAAAAAAAAAATTTAATTTCTGATAAAATAATCAATAAAACTAATTTGTTTGTTGTTTTTTACAGAATTCGGACAGCTTTTCCGGTATGCCTGCCATTAGCGCATTTACTGTCATATCTGAGACTCTCTTGGCGGCAGCATTCCACTTATTTCTAAAATCTTCCATGGATTTAGCTTCTTTGTTGCCTTTAATGTTCTTTTCACTAGAGCCTAATATCTCTCGATAGGCCGAAGTTCTGGGCAATTTGGTGGGTTGGCGATTTTTGGTACCAATTTGATGTTTTGGTCTTTGAACCATTTGAGGGTTACTTTACTGTAGTGGCAGGAGGCTAGATCAGGCCAAAAGAAAGTAGTTAGATACATTGTGCTTTCTAATGAAGGGCAGCAATCTCTTCTGGAGGCACTCCTTCACATAAATTTCGGCGTTAACAATGCTACTTGTTACGAAACTTTTACTCCTTAGCCCAAAACTACAAATCGCTTGCGATACCAGAAACTCTTTCGGGAACTTGGACTTTTGCCTTATTCGCCTTATTTGCAATGGTTTTCTGGCTCCACTGCGGATTTTCTCGAAATAATTCAACAACTAAATCGCGTCTTTCCACTTTCGATGCCATGACTCAACTGAAAGTTCACAAGTCAAAAAACATGTGATTGTATTTCATCAGAATTTCTCCAACGCAAAGCCAGCCTACTGATTGAATTTTTTCATTCAGATGAAGAGTTTCAAAGCAGTGGTCTTACAAAGTTATCCGATTTTTTCGATCTCACTCCTTATATATAATGATGTCAGTGATTCAATCTAGCGCATCAGCCTGTAAACAAGGGGTCTGTGAACCAGTCAGAAGGATTAACAGAAAGTCATTTCGCCGTGAAAGAGTCAGTTTGAGAAAGAAAGTCAGTCGGACAGTTAGTACGGCAGTGAGATAGACATATTGAATGTGAACTATTTAATTAGGTAATCAAGAGTCACCGTGGCGTAGTCCTGGACTGCCACGGAGTTGGGTTTAAATATCGGCACAGATAAAAATCCAGCATGGTTAGACTGCAGTTAGTCTGTAAGTACCTCAGTTAAACAGTCTGAGAGCCTTTCAATAAGCTTTTCGATCAATCAGCGGAGTCAGTCACAGCAATTTTATTTACTTATTTTAAATTTATTCAGTGATGTAGTTAGAAAGTTAGTGTGTTAGTCAAATGTCTACTAAGTCAATTGAGTTGATTTGGGAATATCTCAGTGGGTCAATCAGTGAACCAGTCAGTAACTTAACCAATGAACTTTTTAGGGATTCATTTTGTATAGAAGTTGTTTCGTCAGTATGTTTCATATATGTATGTAGTCGGTTAGGAAAGACTTTTTCTCAACTATTAAATTTAAAACAGATTTTATTTGATTTACTTATTACAACTGACTTTCGTTTTTTATTGATTTTTTCAGCATATCAAAATCACATTAAATGCATTCTCCTCAATGAAATATTTTGTTAAATTCATCATTGCACATACACAAGCATACACAAGAGACTTCCAGCTGCTTTTAAAGTACCAATAAATTAAAAGTAGAGCACCACCATAAAATAAAATTCACTTAACATGAAAAACTATGAGGAAAACGATAAAAGTTTCTTATTCAACTGTACTTATGTACCTAACATATGTATGTATGTATGTATGTACTATATACATTTACTTATTTGAGAGCACTCATAAAGCACTGTACTATGAAGCGAGTCAGAGAGATAAACACGTATTGAGAGAAAGAAGAGAGTCTAACGGTCAACTAGAATTCCAAATCATTTCACAAAGTAACAACTTCTGCCAATATTAAAAAAGTACAACAGCAACAAAAATTACACAAAAAAATACAACAACAACAACAAAAAAACACATCGATGGCATCATGGCGTGATTACAAATCGCAAATAAAGTGAATACCAAAAACGAAAAATTAATAAAAAGAAAAACAGGCAAAAAAATATCTAACAGAAAAATAGTGGTAAAAATTAAACATGTTTGAAAGTATTGTAAATGTTGAAAAAAAAGAAAAAAAACCAAAACAAAAACACCAAAACTCAAACGCCAAAAACTTACAAAAATAAATGAAACCACGTACCACAAACGCTGCACCAGCAAAACCACGCAGCTTAGTTTGAGTTGAGTTGAGTTGAGTACTGAAAAGAAAGTAAAGGATTCACATTTCTTTCTTCGCTCCTTCTCTATTTTCCTGCTTTAATAGAAATCCAGAAAAGAAAGTACGGAACAAAATACATACACTCGCATCATAAAGTGGGTTAAATTCGATACTCGACCGCAATTGCAAAAAAAAAAAAAAAATTTACAAAATTTAGTAGAAAAAAAAGAAGAAAATGAAAGAAAAAACAAGCAGAAAAGAAGGGAAATCTATAGAACGTGATAAAACTACCACAAACGAGCAAGGAAGGAAGGAAAAAGCTAAATTATTAGAAAATCATAAAAGCAATGCAGTAGCAGCAGCAGCGGCAATCAGCGGAGGAGAGCTTGTAGATGTCGAGGTTGCAACGTTGCACAGTAGCAATGAAATGATGAAAATTCAAAATATAGTAAACGTGCATTCCCTTAAATACCATATGAGCATAAATTATTATTATTATTTGATGAAAATTAATACTTGTTTGTTATTTAGCTTATCTCAAATTATTTTACTTTTATTTTTAGTTGCTGCGACAACTTTAGCAGAGAGTTTGGCGAATCGAGTCATGGTTATGCTCATGGTCTCATCCGTTCTTTTATAGTATGCTTATATAACTGCGTTTTATTCGACACTTGCTCATAGTTACATATGTAAACCATAACGAGCTGGGATAGTTGTATGGGAAAGAAAAATAAAAGCATATTTTACATATCAAGCATGTTGATTAACATGCCTGGTTTCTTACTTTACTTTACTTTTGATGGCACAACAGCCCATGGAGGGCCTAGGCCGAGCTTTTCGCCTGGTTTCTACCTATACTTATAACAATACTACATTGAACTTATATTAATGAAAGAAGAAGAACAGTGTGGGGCAATAATATGCTTATGTGCTGACATATCACCTTCAGCTGCTAGTGCTACTGAGTTGTATCATTGTGAGTGACAATACAATGAAGAAGAGATTTACCAGCTTGATCGTTTTACTTATTCGCACATGGTTAACTACTTGGCGAAGAAAATGCAGCTTATATTTTTATCAGCCATATTAAACTGATACCCAATTAATTGAAGTAAACAAGATCGCTGTGGGGGGGGGGGGGGTTCGAATCTCGGCACAGGTAAAATCAAAAAGTAGAAAAAAAAATTTTCTACATGGCACCCGGCACCACCTCTTTGCAATGGCAAACCTACAAGAGTAAAAATGGCTATGAAAAGCTTTTCACTTCGCCGTTCGGATTCGGCATTAAACTGTAGGTCCCTTCCATTCATGTACAAATATAACACGCACAACATGAGTGGATGCGAAAAGCTCGGCCTAGGCCCTCCATTGGCTGTTGTGCCATTAAAAGTAAAGTAAAGTAAAGTAAACAAGATTTATGGTAAGCTACTGAAAACCAGAAGGTTATGGACCTTAGGGTACGTTCCAAAAAGAGTTTACTTTCAATGCCAAAACAAATTATAGAGATGGGGGCGAATGACACGCATAATATAACGATGTAATCGCTTTTGGAAAGACCAGATATTGAGGAACCTTTCAGCCTTAGTTTTAGCAATTAAAATCATTAGTGACTGCCAATAGCTTAAAACAGACGGTCAAGATCAATCATCGGTTGCAGTAGGTACCGATGAGGAAACTGAAAGAGAAAATGGAGGGTTTATCCGCAATATTACTTACCACCTCTTGGATAGCCGCTAGTTACTAGCGGCTAGTGTTTAGCAGTTAACATTTTCTAGGTCTCTCCAATTCGCTGTGGTGGTTCCTTATAAATATTTTATATCTTGACACAATTTACTTGAATAAGAATACCATATATCGAAATTCTGATCGAATACAAATATTCTGCTTACTGATTCTAGTTCTAGAAGTAGTCGGCAGGAAATTTACCATCTTGTTTGCAGAATTAATGAATATGTGTCCGCGGTTCAATTCTCGGCACAGGCAAATTCAAAAAGTAGAGAAAACAATTTTGCTTCACGACATCACCGCCTGACAGACAATGCCAAACATACATGTAAAGCATTTCATTTCGCTGTTCGGATTCATTCAAATAAGAAGAAGAAGAAGAAGAGTTATCGATTTAATTTGAAACATTTCGTTAACATATTCCAAAATTTTACTAAATTTTTTCACAGTATCATTCCACTGTTCATTGAATTCGATTGCTGCAGCCGCAACCAGAGAACTAATAGCAGAGAGTACTTATGTACGTTCATATGGTATTAGAAAGTTTATTGAAAATGAATTCGAACTCTATACATATATGTATGTGCATATGTATGTATGTATATGTATGTATGTATGTGTATTATTAAGAGAAAAAAAATACTATACACAGTATTAATGCCAACTAACCAACAGATGTATAGTATGTACTTACGAGATATGCCCATAGATGCCTAGCTACATACATCGGAAGAGTTGCAGAAATTTCGTGAAGATGCACTTGCTGCAAGCGAATTGAAGCAGAAGATACAACCGCAGATACGTAAGTACTATTTTGCTGCTTATCGTAGATACGAGTACATCATATGCACATACCGCCATATACGCAAATTGTGCATTGCGGCTATTGCTGTGGCAAAGGCGGTTTTGCTTAAGGCTTTCTCGGTGCTTACGGTGGCTGTTATATTTGTACAAGAACGTGAAATAATAACAAAAAGCTAGCAAGGCAAAGCATAGAAGGAAACACTGAAAATGGTGCATTAAAACTTGGTAGGTCTGTGCACCTCATGTTCCTACATATGATACATATGTACATATATAAACTTGCTTGCATTTCATTGTCAATTTGTCTGTCGTTCTGTCCCTTAACAATCTTTTTGCGAAAATTATTTCCGTTTCCGTTGTGCTCAGCGGCACAATAATTCCCAAACGATAATAAATGAGCACGCACGCACGCACGCACACACGCACATATTCTGCTTCACAGGATGCACTCTAAGTGCTTAGAGCGGTTGCCTTCGTCTTCGACTTGGTCGTTCTCGCTGTGGCTGGGACTGCGGCTGCCATTGCTCGAAAAAACCGCAAACATTCTTGGCAATAACTTTGTGAGCAAGCAGTGAAACTAATTCAAGACCCAGTAACTATGACAGCTGAAGATGAAGTAAACGACGTTGGCACCGAATTGAAGATTGCATTGGTGGCACACATTTGTGTCGTCATTTGAAATATGTATGTGTATGTATGTATGTATTTACCGCTGATGACGTCTATTGTCTTGTCTTCATTGTGTTGATGGTCGGTCGCGTGGCAACTGCTGTTGCCGCTTAGCTTAGCTCGATAACTTGCTTGGCTGACTGCTTTGCTCACAGTTGTGCAGATTCGCATAACATTTCGAAGGAATTGCATTTGGTACATTTAATTTAAGGTTTTTCTCATTGTGCATAGCAGAGTGAGGTAAGAGACGGAAGTGGAAGTCTATAGTTCAGCCGTTTTCCTTAGCTCTGTGTGTAATTTATTCTTATATGTATTTGTCATGTTTGCTGGTTGTTTTTGATTTATGGTTATGGTATATTCCAAATTTTCCATAGGTATATAATCGCATGTATAATACATAAGAGCAGAACATAGTGACGTTATCAGCTAAAATCTTAATGGAAAGAAAATAATGAAATACTCAAGGCCAGAGACGGGACAGATCCATCCCGAAATATCTTCTATAAAGATCATATCTCAGCACGTGGTGCTTGTGTACTCTTTTGCTCTCCGGAGCATACAAATACAAATATTGCGGCACTTGTTTAATATTGCTTATCATTGCAGATAGTCAGAGAGTAAGAGAGTAAAAATGTCAGCTCCAACAAAAGTAATAAAGGATGAGACTATTATTGTTCCGTTATGTGCACGGCGAATTTATATAAGGCGATAGCAACCGTACAACAAAAATCACCACAGCAATATCAACAGAGCTTTGTTGTTTCGGACATAATGGCGGTATACGAGTACTTATATAATCTCAAAGTCAGCTGACGAAAGCAGTTGCACAACAAGTACAAAAAACAATATGAAAGCATCTTTGTTGTTACGGTCATAATGGTGGTATAATAATTAGAATGGCAAAATCAGTTTTTCACAACAAAGGAAGAAGAGGAGCGAGTTGCGAGCGAGGTGGAGTTACCACCTTATTAAATTCGCTGTAGTTATGTGCAATAAAATAATATTCTCCAGAGGCTATGCACTTTCTGCATCATTTTAATATTGCATTGTTATTGCAAAAGAGAAAAGAAAAAGAGAGAGAGGTTAAGAAGGTAAACATTATAAGAACCAACAAAAAATATGTAAGGAGGGATACTACTGGTGTTCCGTTATATGCAATAGCTAAATACTCTTCTCTTCTATTGCACGACCGAACTATGGAGAGTGCACAGTACACTGTATAGGTACTAAATAAAATAGGGGGATTCTCTAACTTAAGCAAATACTCTTGCTCGCTATAAGTGCAAAACTTTGATATTCCTACAACGAAGAAACAACAAAAACTTGTACTATTTTGCCCCGTGCAAGAGCACATGATAGACTTAAAGAATCCCCCTAATAAGATTTAATTTCAAAGCAATCCGGTTATCGGTGTTTGGGGTGGGAAATTATTATTTTAAAATTTGTTTTCCTGCATAAAAAAACAACATTGAAAGCAATCATGGTAAAATATATTTTCGTAGCGCAAGATAAAGTTTAATAAGTACACATAATTTTACACAATAGTGAATTTTGAATAAAGGATATTTTTTCTAGAAGTGTGGTTTTCAATCTGGCAATACTTTTTTCGGAGTTGGTCTTTTTGACAGCTGTCACTTGATTTATGCTCAGTTTGGTTTGCCATTTCATAATGAATAGACTTACACCTGAACAATGTTTCCAAATTATTGAAATTTATATTCAAAATTCGTGCTCTGTGAAAAATGTGTGTTATCGCAAAATTGTCTTCAGCGACGATGTTAATTTTTGGCTCAATGGATTCGTGAATAAGCAGAATTGCCGTATCGTATTTGGAGTGAAGACCAGCCAGAGGCAATTCAGCAGCTACCAATGCATCCGAAAAATGCGGCGGCATCATTGGGCCGTACTTCTTCAAAGA
This sequence comes from Palloptera scutellata, assembly GCA_958295655.1. Lineage (NCBI taxonomy): Eukaryota > Metazoa > Arthropoda > Insecta > Diptera > Pallopteridae > Palloptera > Palloptera scutellata. The sequence goes on along the minus strand of OY282452.1, from coordinate 24,677,509 downwards.
CGATGAAGGATGAAGGCCGCAACGTTATGGTCAATAGAGAAAGGTGCCGTTCGATGGTAACAGACTTTTTTTTTGCCGAAAATGCAAGAATTGTACTCGGCTGGCATGTGGTTCCAACAGGACGGTGCCACATGTCAGATGCCACACTGCACGCGAAACCATGCATCATGCATCAATTGAGAGGCGAATTTGGTGAGCAGTTAATCTCACGTTTTGGCGCACTCAATTGGCCACCAAGATCATGTGATTTGACCCCGTTAGACTATTTTTTGTGGAGCTATGTTAAGTCTCTTGTCTATAGGGACCAGCCAAATACGATTGCTGCTTTGGAAGCCAACATTGAACGCATCATTGCGTCATTTGTAAGATTCCGGCCGAAATGTGTGAAAAAGTTTGCCAAAATTGGACCTTCAGAATGGACCACTTGAAGCGTAGCCGCGAGCAACATTTAAATGAAATTATCTTTAAAAAGTAAATGGCAGGAATTGATTTATCGATCCAAATAAAAATTACATTCACTTTTGTAAAATTACTGTTTTTTTTTTCATTTTCAAAAACTAAACTCTTATAAAAATCACTCTTTACAAAATTTTGTGGGAGTCAAAAATTAAGTATATGGTAAATATTCTTAGAAATAAATTTCGATTCAATACGATTTGATTGAATTAATTACCTACATACATAAACATATTTACTTTTCACTACTATTCGGTACATAAGTAGGTACATTGCCAATTTCTGGAGAGAAGAGAGCGAGGAGGTGAAATATTAAATTTTTGCGTTCCTTTATTTCCAGGGCAGTCACTGTCAACTAGGGATTTTATCTTCACACCACTGAATCTTCAATGGTAGGTATGTAGTGGAAGCCTAATGGAAATAGAATCCTATTACAACTAAATGTTTAATGGTAGTGGACACCAATCCCAAATACCATTAAACTATGTAGTGGAAATCAAACCCCACTATCACTAACTGATAAGGAGACAAAGTTAGTAAAAGTTCTAATTGAAATGAATTGTTAACATAGCTTTTTGACTAAATAAATATTTTTTTTCTTTTTCATTTATGTATAAGTACTAATTTTATACGCTTTACAAATTTTTACCTGCACCGAAATTTTCACTTTTCGGAATTAAAATTGCAAAGGTTTCGAAGACGGTATCGTCGTATTGTATTTTAAGAATACATCTCGAGTTCTTGGTAAGATTTTATATAAGGATTTATCTTAACATTCTATAACTATTCTAACTACGAGTTTTATTTACCATAGTGTAATGATAGTGCAATGAATTTGCAGTTTTATTAAGTAGCCACTTGAACTTTGTCCCATTATCACTAAATGCTTAGTGGTAGTAGGATTTTACCAGGTATACAAGTATGAAACCGTGTATTTTTTTTTTAACAAAATACACTTTTATTTATGAAAAATGGTTATACATTAAATCTTCAAAGTAATGGTCATTACTAGCTACACATTTTTCCCATCTCTCTGGCAATTTGTGAATGCCTCGCCAAAAAAACTGTTCGTTTTTTGAGTCAAACCAGTCATCGAGCCATTTTTTCACATTTTCGTTAGTGTTGCTCAGCAAATGCGTGCCCCATTGATGAAAATAAGTGGTAGTCAGATGGAGTCAAGTCTGGTGAATCAGCCGCAAGGGGAAATGCTTCCCAGCTGTACGAATCTAACAATTCCCGAGGCTGTTTTGTTCTTGTTCGATGTGATGGTGCAATGTCATCAAGGAAAATTACTTTGTTTTTGGCCTAAAGCACGGTTCAAATTGGCCAATTGTTGTTAGTAGCGTTGACCAGTAACAGCAACTGTTTCACCTGGTTTCAGAAGGTCAAACCAGATAACACCTGGCTGATCCCCGAAAACACAGAGCATTGTCTTCTTTCCGAAGCGATCGACAGCGATTTGCTGTCGATTTGGCGATTTGGCCGGTGTACCGGGCTTAAGATATAATCGCTTACGTTTGGGATTCTCGAAATTCATAGATCCATTTTTCATCGCCATCTTCCCACCTTCCCCCCTTCAAAATCAATTCCGTGGCTTTTAAACTTTGAGAAATGCAGTGTTGGTTCACATTTGATTTTTCGGCAAGCTGTTGTTGCGTTTGAGCATCATCCACATCGAGTAAAGCTTGCAATTCGGCATCTTCAAACTTTTTCGGTGGTCTTCCACGTTCTTCGTTTCTCACATCAAAATCGCCACTTTTAAACTTACTGAACCACTCGTTGCACTGTGTTTTGCCTAGAGCGTGCTAGCCTGGCCGTAAGCTTCCACAAGCATTCGATGAGATTCCAAAGCAGATTTCTTCAATTGGAAACAGAAAATCAATGATGATGATCATTTCGTAGTTTGTAGGCACAAAATTCGACATTTTTACGAGCAAATAAAAAATATGTTGTTGTATGAAACTTGATTGTTTATGAACTGAATATTGTTGATCGAACTAAATGCGAAGAAATGGCACCAATGATTTGGTTTGAAAGAGCGTACTAGCGACACAGCAATTTCATTACCGGTTTCATACTTGTACATACTCTAAAGGTTTATTGGTAGTAAAGTATATAAAACTTGTTGCCTTCTACTGCTTTCGTTGAGTTGTTGTCCCTCTTTAAGAATTTTGAACTATTGCTCTGTGTTTTACGGTGGCAATATACTCGTATTCTTTATGGGATGCTCAAAAACATTATGATCGCGATCAAGGTACTGCCCAACAATGAGGTGCAGTACCTTGGGCAAAGAGTGTAAAGAGCACACTTTCTTTCAATCTAATACATATGGTATGTTCAAAAACCGTTATGCGTGCGAGAGACTGCGCTGCAATGCTTAATTGCCTGTTTGCTAGCTTCCCATTTACTGAGTCACTTTTGAATAGAGCAATGGACAGAGAGAGAGAAGAGAAATGTTGTAGGTGTGGTAAAAGTGCAGGAACTGTAGAGCGCTAAAAGTAACAGAACTTCTGAGAGCTAACCACACATGCATACATACAGGTAAGTAAGAGTTGTCCAACTATTTCAATATCTTCTCTCTCTCTCTCTCTCTCTCTCTCTGAAGCAGAGACACAAACCATTCGAAATGTTAATATTTTAAGAAAATCAATCTACTGCTGAGTTCTGTGCGCCTGGTAAATTGAGGGCTGGTAGTTTTTGCTGTTTTTGCTGATTTTCTGAGAAAACCTTTTACCATGGCCGTTGTCAGAACTAAAATCAAGAGGGATAAATTATTTTTTTTTCCTTTAAATTAATGTTAAAAGAATAAATTAAATATAATTTTTAATTTAAGAGTAGAGCAGGGTGACTGATGCAGAGAGTGAGCATTAGTCTGAGAAAAATAAGGTTGCTCTCTTTTGTTAACGAAGAGGAGAAAGTGAGACCATTAAAAATAACTTTTGAGAACTAGCAACACATATACATATAATACAAACATACATATATTTGTATGTACGAACATCCAAGTGAAAGCATACGCCAACAATTTTTATACTCTTTTTCATTCAATAAGCACGGACACAAACCTGCAAATATAAAGGGTGATTTGAGTGATACTTAGTTTTTGACGTTAATATTTCACTTACTGCTGATTTCTGAGCGTCTGGTATTTAGTGGGCAGCTAGGAATTGAGAAAAATTGTTTGATCAACTTGGACAATGCTGACATCTTGCAGTAAGCGCAGACGCAAACCAGTGAAACTGTTATATTTTATTAAAATCTACCTATTGAAAGTTTCTGTTCGCCTGATATTTTGTGGGTGTGAAAGGAAAAATATTGAAAAATATTGAAAAATTTGTGTAGGCGTTGTCGTCATGCAGTTATATACAATATGAGAGACATTTATTTGCACTATTCGTAAAAAGTAAGTATGTAAATATGCAGAAATGTAGTAAATCTCAACCTGATTTATCTGTTCTGCTTTTCTTTAGACCTTCAGGCTCATTTTACTGGAAATATGCTGTATTAAGTAAAGTTTTCGATATGATACTTACCATACAAACGAAATTAATAACTCTTAGGTAAATGGGTTTTCATCAGTTTCAGTTCTAACGACGTCTTCTTTCTTTTAATAGCACACGAGCCCATGATGGAGGGTCTAGGCCGAGTTTTTCGCAGCCCCCCTCAGCCCCCCTCATGCTGCGCCTACAGTTTTATGCCAGATCCGAATGGCGAAAGGGCAATAGGTAATTTTTACTCTTGTAGATTTGGCATTGCCTGCCAAAAGGTGGTGTGGTGCCTTGTGGAAATGTTCTTTTTTCTACTTTTTGGATTTTGGCTTTTACTCTGCGTAACAGTTCAATGCACCACTACCACTAATGACGCCAGCTATGGTTTATCTTTTCTAAGTAATAAATAAAAACAACACCATCGAAATCCATTCAAAATGCTCGTTCTTTATTACTAATTGTCATTGTCCTCGTTTTTTACTTACATAAACGTTTACAATTTTTCGTTATTTGTGAATATTGAATTTCTGTTCAAAAGGTGTAATTAAAAATATGGGTACATAAATAATAAAATGATTAAAATTAATGGAAAACTTTTGTTTAAGTATTTATGGTATTTCACTTAAAATCTATTGTTCTTTCGATTTTTGTCACGCTTTATTGCATTTCAATTGAGTTGCTACGAAGAAAAAATGAAGAAGAAGCTGTAAATGAAATAGTATCGCGTTCGATTCGTGAATCGCTGCTAACTACTAGCTTAAAGTAACTTTGAAATAGTGATATTAATTAAATCGTTTGCACTTGAGCGCATTGTAGGAGTAATTGGCATCACTGCTTTCAACTTTAGAAAATTTTACTTTAGCGATTGGTCGACTTCATATAAGTAGAAAATGATTAAATCAAAATTTAAATCATATTAATGTTTAAGAAATTAATTCATGAATAAAAGATTTATAAGATTTTAATGTAAGAAAGACTCTTTTGCTTTAAGTTTAATGTCGAAATTTTTAAACCTAACTACTAACTAATTTATGCTCTGTGTCTTTAGCATTTTACACTTATTGACTATTTTCATCTTTATTAATACTTATTAAAACTAGCTTAAAGTACTTATGGTACTTTACTAAATATTATAAATAATTATATAATTTTTGTGTTTTATTTCAGATTTAATTTTATTTTTATACAAATTTGAGTTGTATCAGTTGAAGTTTTTTTTTTTTTTTTTTTTTTTTTTGTTGATTTTAAATCTTAATTTTTGTTTACTCTTCTTCTTTTTTTTTCTTTCTTTATTATTTACATTTTCGTTAATATCACATTTGCAAATGTGTTGAACTAAATGTTATTCGTTTGAAATAAGTAAAGAAAACAAAATTTATAAAAATATAATTTTTTGTGTCTTCATTTGTAAATCTCTGCAATAGTTTCTAAAGAATTCTTATGGTAAGTAAAACTTAATGTTGAAGTTAATTTTTAATTAAAATGAAAATTATTATTGAGTAGGGTAAGGAAAGGGGTTAATGATAGCAAGCAGTTCTGTAATATCTCAATTGGCAACGTAACTCGTTCCAAAAAGACAAGCTGACATCAGCCACAACGACTTCAATCGTTGGTCAATGTCAACAATGAATGGAATAGAACAAAAATAAAAATTTGCAAGATAAATGCAATTTTTGGATAAAATGCACTGAAAATTTGCAATTTAATCGAATAGAAATCGAAATGAGTTCGTATTATGGTAGAATCAATATATTACTGTTCATAAGTTAAATGTTGGATGCAAGGATGAAGACGGAAATCTGGTGACAGATATCCACGGCATAATGAGATTATGGAGGGATCACTTTTCGCAGCTGCTTAATGGCGAAGACGACAATAATCCCGCCACTGCGGAACCCACTCCGGAAACCCCAATCACTGACGGCGTTGAAGTACCGCCGCCTGACTATGAGGAGGTCTCAGCTGAAAAACAACAAGGCTGCTGGTGCAGATGGCCTGCCTGCTGAGTTGTTTAAGACCGGAGGCTAAGAGCTCAAAAAACGCATGCATGAGCTTCTAACCAGAATATGGTCAGATGAAAGCATGCCAAGTGATTAGAATCTCAGCGTACTCTGCCCAATCCATATGAAAGGTGATTCCACGAACTGCGCCAACTACCGTGGGATAAGCCTTCTTAATATTGCATATAAGGTTCTATCGAGCGTACTGTGCGAAAGACTGAAGGCCATCGTCAACACACTGATTGGACCTTATCAGTGTGGCTTCAGTCCTGCTAAATCCACAATCGACCAGATATTCACATATCCAGCATAAACACCAACAATAATGTCAGCCTTGAGATCAAGCGGAGACTAACTCTTGCCAACAGGTGTTACTACGGCTTCTACGGGCTCAGTAGGCAATTGAGAAGTAGAGCCCTCTCTCGACCGACGAAAATAACGCTCTATAAGTCCCTCATCCTTCCCGTCCTAATGTATGACGCAGAGACGTGGACATTGACCATCAATGATGAGAGGCTGTTAGGAGCGTTCGAGAGGAAGATACTCCGTAAGATCTACGGTCCAGTATGCGTGGACGACGTGTATCGAATAAGATGGAACGATGAGCTGCATGAGCTGTACGCCGACACTGACATAGTCAAGCGTATAAAACTCCAGCGGCTTCGCTGGCTGGGTCATGTTGAGCGAATGGAAGAAAGCGCTCCGCCCCGGCTAGAAGGGTGTTTTATTCGAACCACGGTGGAGGAACACGCAGAAGGGGACGTCCTAATCTCCGTTGGAAAGACCAGGTGCAGGACAACCTGACCGCACTTGGCCTTATCAACTGGCGCCAGCGCGCGCATAGCAGAAGTGACTGGCGAAGCTTTGTAGATCCGGCCAAGACCGATCATCGGTTGTAGCGCCAGCTAAGTAAGTAAGTAAGTAAGTAAGTTAAATGTTGGAAAAAGAACATTCACACACGACACGAAAAGTGAACACTTGAATTGAGAAAATATTTGGTAATTTATAAGAAATTACTTAGTAGGGACATAAATACTGTTACACACATTTGATGTTATAAAAAGAAAAATAATTAATTGTTTTGGATCAATTTTTTAAAATATATTTATTGATATATATTACTTTACTTTTAATGGAAAAACAGCCCATGGAGGGCCTAGGCCGAGCATTTCGCACCCACTCATGTTGTGCGTGTTATATTTGTACATCAATGGAAGGGACCTACAGTTTAATGCCGAATCCGAACGGCGAAGTGAAAAGCTTTTCATAGCAATTTTTACTCTTGTAGGTTTGTCATTGCCTGCCAAGAGGTGGTGCCGGGTGCCGTGTAGAAAAATTAGTTTTTCTACTTTTTGATTTTGCATGTTCCGAGATTCGAACCCCAGACACTCTGCGTAGAAGTCCAACGCACTCCCACTACGCCACAGCGACCACTAATATATATATATAGTGGTTGATATATATTGTATACAAAAAGCAATTACTTATTCGAAATGCCCGCTTTTGGCCTTCACGCATGGCTTAAGTCGCACTGGCCAATCATCAATAGCTGCACGCACCCCGTACATTGAAAAATGCTGACATCACGAATCAAAGCAGTCTTCAGAGAATCAATGTTGGGGTATCTTCTGTGTGTCCTCTAAAACTGTCCATAATTTGTAATCCAGTGGTTTCAGATCAAGGCTACCAGACGGCCATTCTTCAGGGCAAATGAAAGCAGCCAAATTGTTTTGAAGCCAGGTCGTTTTAGCCTTATGGGCTGGCGTAGAATCCTGCTGACATCTCTGAGAATCCACGGTTGATTTTGGAACAGGGAATGGTTAAGTGGCTTCTCAACAGCTTCCAAAACGCTTTCTTGGTAAACTTTGGCCAAACTTTTGACCCCTTTTTCGCGGAAATGCTAGTCAGTGAGCCCATCGTAAGAGACACCCCACCAAACTATGACTGATGATGGGTGATGGGTGATGAGCCTTTTCGACCTGTAGGATCAGTTCAGATGCTTCCTTAGATGACCGTGCATACATCCTAGCATTTTGCTTGTTAAATTTTTCGTGTACGATAAAACTTTTTTCATTCGTAAACAAGATTTTTCTGTGCAAGTTATCAGCGTGCTTCACCAAAAGACGTTTGGAATTTTCTACTCCATTTTTTCCAAAGTTGCAGTCAACAAATGTTCGGTGCAACATTTGAAGGCACCAAGTCCCAAGTCTTTTTTAATAATTCGATTCATGGACTTTTGTGTGATATTCATCTCACGGGCCATGATTTTCTGTTTCCGGAGCGGATTTCTTGATTTGACTTTGGCTTGCGGCGTGCGAACTGTACGTGGGCGGCTCGACCGGTGGCGGTCTTTGATAGCTCCAGGCTCCTCAAATAGTTTTATGCACCGGTAGAAGAATATGCAACTAATCCCGAGTTGGCGAAGCGTTTTGAAAGTATCGCCTTTTTTCATTTCACAAATTTCAAAAAGCTGAACACTTCATGGTGAAAGCTGACACAATTTTGAATTCCCATTACAGACTAACGCTATCGAGGTTAGCTTTCATAAACCATATGGTAATAACAGGGTACGTTCAATTCTCCTAATGGAATGTTGTAACAGTATTTATGTCCCTACTAAGTATAGAAGCAAAAACGCTTAGCCGCTACATATCACACATAAGAAGTAAAACGTATTTTTGCCTTTTAATCTTACATTTTCTCTCTACCTTCTCTCTACACCCGCCCCTTCATACTACAGTATATTGGTAACCAATCGCTATACACACACATACCAGCAATTTCTATAGAGATCTGGTAACCCTGACCTAGGTTTTAATGGGGAAATCAGTACTTCACTTCTGACCCTCCCCCCTTGTTTCTTGTATTCCCTATGAAAAATTTACGTGCGAATAAGTTTTTTTAATGGCGTGTTTAGTGTTGAAACAAAATGACAAGTATCTGGAAAAACATTTTTGAAAGAACGAATATTAATATTCATATAAAGGGTGTTTTTTTTTAGAAGTGTGCTTTTCAGGAAGAAATAAAATGGATATAATTTAATGCTATGGCCAAGAATTTAGCTTTATTATAAAGATAAGGATTTGCCATTATGTTTTAGAAACGATTTCGGGCAAGTGGCAGCCGCGGCTGGTTCGAATAAATTCCAGCCGAGAGGCCCAATTTTCGACCACTTTTTGCATCAATTGGGGCCGGGCCGTATGTCAGTAATAACGCGCTGAATATTCTCTTGCAAGGCGTCAATCGTATCGAGCTTATCTGCGCAGACAAACGACTTCACTTAACCCCACAGAAAATAGTCCACCGGTGTTAAATCGCACGATCTTGGAGGCCACGCCACAGGCCCACGACGCGATATAATGCGCTCACCAAAAGTTTCCTTCAATAAATTGATTGTGATTGTTTCGTTGGCTGTATGGCATGTAGCGCCGTACAATGCAAATAAACCTCCACTATTAACCAGCGATGATAGCCTAACTGTGGCTCTATTTGTGGGGTACTTCATGACGGACAGTGACTTGACTACCACGTTGAACACCTCAAAGTCAACTTAAAAAAGACAATATCGATTCGCTACACCAAATCGTATGAAAAATCAAATGACAGTAAAGGGAAAATTTGTCGAAATCCATGTAAATTAAAAAGCGTGCAATGATTGAAAAGAAAAAAAAATATCAGTAACTTCATTCCTTACTTGAAACGGTGATTTTGAGCTTCGAGACTTTCGCGAATTTTGATTTTGGGATTTTTGATTTTGGGAATTTTGAGTTTGGGAATTTTGATTTTGGTTAGTTTGATTTTGGGAATTTTGATTTTGGGATATTTGATTTTGGTAATTTTGAGTTTGGGAATTTTGATTTTGGTTATTTTGATTTTGGGAATTTTGATTTTGGGAATTTTGAGTTTGGGAATTTTGAGTTTGAAAATTTTGAGTTTGAAAATTTTGATTTTGGGAATTTTGATTTTGGGAATTCTGAGTTTGGGAATTTTGATTTTGGTTATTTTGATTTTGGGAATTTTGATTTTGGGAATTTTGATTTTAGGGATTCTGATTTAGTAGATTTTTATTTTGGAAATTAGATATTTTGGATCTGGAGATTATGAGTTTAAGTTAGGGATTTTGGGTTAGGCGATTTTTTTTAGGGGGGATTTCGTAGCTCTCCCAATGAGTGGCAGACTGAATTACTAGTGGCCTCAGGTTCGATTCGCATACAGGATACAAATGTTAAAGTAGATTTTCGTTTAACCGTTTTAATAGAGAGTAAGTCACTTGGAGGACTTGATGCTAGATGATTGGTTGACTGGAACTCTCCAGTTGCCACAGCATTGATTTAATTCCCAAGAAGAGAAACTATAAAATACCTTAATCACTTCTGTGGGCGATATATCCAGGTAAAATAGGCTAGGAATATGCTCATAATTTCATTGGCGAAAATATTCCTCAGGGGGGGGGGAAAGTATGTATGTAAGAATAAATGGTTTATATATAGGTACATTTGTAGGTATCTAAAACCCTGGAAACCGGGTTGAGAAACGAAAAAATATTTAATAACTTTTCGTAAGTATTAAACTTTAACTCAGATATGAAAGATGCAGATGTGAATTTATTAAGAATATGAAACGTTTTCATCGACTCGCAGCAGCACTTGATCGTGAGTTTTCAGTCTCCTCAACTGTGATGCCAATAGAAGTAAAGACATAATGTAAAGACACAATGTGTTGCCGGTGTAAATTGCTATTCATTCTATGGAGTTTTAATCAACTGCAGAAAGGAAATTCTCATGAAGTAGAATGAAGAAGCGTCTTTACTTTTACAACTGCTGCTTGATTAATAAAATATAATCAATTTGCAAGAAGAACCCGCATGCATGCTGCATTTGGAAGAGAGAAGCTTTCGCATTCAATTTGAATGCAAATAAAAGTAAGTAGAACAAAATAATTGAGTCCCAATAGCTCAACACCGAAGAGAATTGCCAATTAAAAATTGCATACTTTTCATTTCATATCTCATTCGCGATATTTACCATATCTTTTTCAACTCGGTGGCACTTGTATTTAATTACTTCTCTGTAGAAAATAGAAAATAGAAAATATGGAGCTACCACACAACATTGAAGAACGATGAAAAATGCAGCAGCAAAAATATATTTTAAAAACTTCCAGAAAATTTGCCACAAGTCTTTTAAATTGTGTTTTGTTCTTTAGCAACGCTTTGCAGAACTTTCCTTTTTTATTCGAGAAATTTTACAATTATTTTTTTCTTTTCAAATTGAAAGAAAAATGGAAAATATAGAAGAAGAAAAACTGCACCGTAGCTTTTAATCGCGCAATAACCTGCCTTAAATCAATGGAAATGGCTCAATTACACTTGCGCCAAGGCAAGCACACACACCACACACACACAGAGCACAGAGAGAGAATAAGGAGCAGAGCAAAAGGCGAAAATAATTGAGTAGAGGAATTGCAGGAAAACTGAAAGAAGAAATAATAATAGTTGGAGTACTTCTTCATAGTTGAATAATGCATAAGAGTTTAGGATACGGATGTACCTATCATATCATATATTATCTCTAAGTATTTATCTGGCTGTCTCTCTCGCTCTCTCTCTCTGTGTGTTGGTGTGTGTGTGTGTGTGTGTGTGTATCTATAAATAAATGTAAGCACACACTTGCAGTGAGTCTTTAGTAATTGGTATTTTATATAAACCGGCACACGCAACCCACACGCACACACACACACACACACGCACACACACACACACACACACATACACACACACACACACACACACACACATCCATACTCGTAAATACACTTCCACTCAAAGAAGTATGCAATAGAATTTTTATTTTATTGCTGATGCTATTTTTTCGTACAGTATTAAAGGGTGTTTTTTCTAGAAGTCTGGTTTTCAATCTGGCAATACTTTTTTCGGAGTTTGTCTTTTTGACAGCTGTCACTTGATTTATGGTCAGTTTGGTTTGCCATTTCACAATGAATAGACTTACACCTGAACAATGTTTGAAAATTATTGACATTTGTTATCAAAATTCGTGCTCTGTGAAAAATGTGTGTTCGCAAGCAAAACTGTTTTCAGCGACGATGTTCATTTTTGGCTCAATGGATTCGTGAATAAGCAGAATTGCCGTATCGTATTTGGAGTGAAGACCAGCCAGAGGCAATTCAACAGCTACCAATGCATCCGAAAAATGCACTGTTTGGTGTTGTTCGGTTTATGGGGAGGCGGCCGTACTTCTTCAAAGACGACGAAGGCCGCAAAGTTACGGTCAATGGAGAAAGATACCGTTCGATGATAACACGCTTTTTTTTTGCTGAAAATGCAAGAATTGGACTTGGCCGACATGTGGATCTAAAAGGACGGTGCCACATGCCTCATGACACACTACACGCGAAACCATGCAAAAATTGAGAGGCGAATTTGGTGAGCAGTTAATCTCACGTTTCGGTGCAATCAATTGGCCATCAAGATCGTGTGATTTGACTAATTTGACCCCTTTAGATTTTTTGTGGGGCTATGTTAAATTGCTGCTTTGAAAGCCAACATTGAACGCATCATTGTGTCATTTGTGAGATTCCTGCCGAAATGTGGGAAAAATGTGTGAAAAATGTGCCAAAATTGGACCTTCAAAATTGGACCTTCAAAATGGACCACTTGAAGCATAGCCGCGGGCAACATTTAAGTGAAATTATCTTAAAAAAGTAAATAGCAGGAATTGATTTATCTCGATCCAAAGAAAAATTTCATTCAATTTTGTAAAATTTCTGTGTTTTTATTTTTTAATTTTCAAAAACTAAACTCTTATAAAAATCACCCTTTATGTTCTAAATGTTTTTTCACTGTTTGCTGATAATGCAGTTGTGGTGTTTGCTGCACTCTCAACACACCCTGTAGCTACTTGCAGTTTTGCTTTTTTTTCTCCTTTCTTTTTTTCTTCGTTCCTTTGAAAATCTATGAGAATTTATTTCTTCATTTTACAAAAGCACATCAAATTTGCACTTACCGTGTTCATTTTTCGTGTATTTGCTAGAGATTTTATGATTCGTGTTTGTATGTTTGTGATTGTTTCTGTTAAAGTAAGTACTTAAAATCATATCATAATAAACTATTCCATCTTACAAAAAGAAAACAAACAAAAAATTACAATAAGTTTATAATAAATTATTGCTAGAATCCATTTCAATCGCTCAAGTTCTAAGGAGCATAATGTAAGGAGAGACGGATTTAATAATAGCTAGTTACTTCAAAAGATCATTGATTAATGCACTTGGATTTTATGTGCTTGGGCACAAATTAATTTATGAAATTTTAAAAGTTCTTTAGTAATTCAGGATTTAGTTTAACTCATATTTCAAGTAAACAGTGATGTGATGTGATGTGACTCGGAAACACCTAAAAACAGTACCTACTAAAGAACTACTTTGAAACTATGCGCCAGAACGGTCTTAGCTAGAAAGCAAGGCTTCGCTCTTTCCCATACACCGTGTTCTTTTTTTTTAAAGACCTAGAAGAGAACTCATTAGAAACTATGCTTCTTAATGAATCATAAATTACTACATCAGAACTGCTATTAAGAGGTACTTGTAAGACCGAGTTGCAATTCGAAGGAGCCATTTTCTGAACTAGCGCACCCATGATTGATTCAAGAGCAACGAACAATTTGTATGATACACTCATCGAGAAGGTTGGAAGAAGGTAGGTAGGGAATTTAATACCGTCCGAGTCTCCTCTACTTCTAGAAGATGCTAGTTAATAGTTTTACTTATCTGCCCTACTCTGAAACTAAACTTTTATCAATCATTGCCTCAATCTATACAACTACCGAAGAACAACTTTGAAACTATGCGCCAGCACGGTCTTAGCTAGAAAGTAAGGAATTACTAAAACACTTTTTTTATCCAACATCATCACCGCGTGCAATACCTCAAGAAAAATGGCTGAAAAATTTGGATTTGCAGCCCTATGCAAATCGGAAAAGGTGTAGACCGAAAACTCTTCGGAAAAATTAGTTTTAAAAGAAATGAAAGACTGTGAAGAGTTGTAGAGCGAACTCAAAACACTGATATGAAATAGAACCAAAGAGAAAGCAGATGCCAGGAAAAAGCAGATGAAAAGGATTATACCATATGCTTAAGGTTAACTTAGGTTATTTTGTAGAACTAGATCGAAAACTCTTCGGAAAAATTAGTTTTAAAAGAAATGAAAGACTGTGAAGAGTTGTAGAGCGAACTCAAAACACTGATATGAAATAGAACCAAAGAGTAAGCAGATGCCAGGGAAAAGCAGATGAAAAGGATTATACCATATGCTTAAGGTTAACTTGGGTTATTTTGTAGAAATGTAAATTTCCTATGTTTTGTAATTAGATTAATTTTACTGGAGAAATCATTAATTTTCTGAAACAATTTCAAATTGCATTGTTTCGATATGGTATTTCATATAAATTTCATTTTACACATAGTTTTGCCCAAAAGTATGCAATACATTATGAGTTAGCATGTGTAGAGTGAAATTTTTATTGCACTTTGACCTGTACTTCAAAATTTTAGAAATTGATACCGATAATCCGATTTGGACAAATTATACCTGAAAATTGAACAAACTCTAGTTTTTTCTTATTCTTTTAACTGTCCACCACTGTCCATGGAAGGCCTCGGCCGATCTTTTCGCATCAACTCATATTGTGCATGTTATCTTAAGTATTTGTACATGAATGGAAGGGGCCAACAAGGGAAAGTAAAGTAAAGTAAAGTAAGTGTAAAATATTGAAATTAAATGCAACCGTGTGATCTTAACGTAGTCAGCAAATAACTTTCGTTCAAACTCAACCACATGAAAATCCCGTTAGTTTTGCACATGAAAATTCTGTTAGATTTGACTCTGAGACATTTGAACAGTAAGTTGAAGTGAAGTGGTGACTACGGTAAGACAATTTCCTTTCTCTTCTTTGTAAATTATGTATAAGTAATGAATTATAATGAATTTTTATCTTAGAAATAAACAGTTGTCAGTTGCTAGTGACAGTTGCCAGTTACAGTTACTATCTGTTCTACTTCGAACTTTACTTCGACACGGCTGCCAGCCCACAGTAAGTAAGTCGGTTTGGCATTTTGCCTGCCAAGAGGTGGTGCTGTTTTGTTCTACTTTTTTGATTTTGCCTGTGCCGAGATCGGAACCGCGGACACTCTGCGTAGCAGGCCAACGCACTACCAACCACGCTACAGCGACACACACTCTCTAGATTCATATATAAACTTATTATTGTAGCGTTTGGGTGAAACGTATCGTTTTTAACGTCCATAAAGTTTTGTCATGTATATCATTTAAACTTATCTCAAAAACTAAACGTTCTGGAGCAACTAAGTTTCAAGACTGAAATACC
This sequence comes from Palloptera scutellata, assembly GCA_958295655.1. Lineage (NCBI taxonomy): Eukaryota > Metazoa > Arthropoda > Insecta > Diptera > Pallopteridae > Palloptera > Palloptera scutellata. The sequence goes on along the minus strand of OY282452.1, from coordinate 24,662,164 downwards.
GAATATCAAGGCTTATAATAAAATCTTTGCAACTGGTGGCTGCTGCAATACATAAGGAGTGAGATCGAAAAAATCGGATAACTTTGAAAGACCACTGCTTTGAAACTCTTGATCTGAATGAAAAAATTCAAAAGGTAGGCCTTGCGTTGGAGCAATTCTGATGCAATACAATCACATGTTTTTTGACTTGTGAACTTTCAGTTGAGTCATGACATCGGAAGTGAAGAGACGCGATTTAGTTGTTGAATTATTTCGAGAAAATCCGCAGTGGAGCCAGAAAACCATTGCAAATAAGGCGAAAGTTGATCAAAACACTGTCTCGATGATTCTTAAAAAATTTAACGCAGACTTAACAGTTGCTAGAAAATATGGTTCTGGAAGGAAATGCGTTTTCGTGTCTCCACAAAAGGCGAAGAAAGTCGCTGCTCTCTTAGGGAAGAATCCAGCGTTGTCTAATCGAAAATTGGCGGAAAAAGCGAGTTGCAGTGAGTTTTTAGTTCGTAAAATTAAAAAAGATGCGGACCTTAAAACATGCAAAGTGCAGTCAGTACCCGACAGGAACGCTTCTAAGAACTTGGTAGCCCAGAGCCGAGCTAAAAAGTAGAAGACAGATTTTTTCCAAAAATTCGATTGCCTTGTTATGGACGATGAAAACATACGTGTTGCTTAAATTTTCTCAATTGCCTGGTCAATAGTTTTACACCGCAAAGGAACGAAGAGGAGTTGAAGAAAGATTTAGGACAAAACAAAAGTCCAAGTTCCCCAAGAAGTTTCTGGTATGGCAACCGATTTGTAGTTGTGGGCTAAGGAGTAAAAGTTTCGTAACAAGTGGCACTGTTAACGCCGAAATTTATGTGGTCCCAAAAATCGCCAACCCACCAAATTGCCCAGAACTTCGGCCTATCGAGAGATATTGGACTGTAGTGAAAAGAACAATAAAGGCAACAAACAAAGAAGCTAAATCCATGGAAGATTTTAGAAATAAGTGGAATGCTGCCGCCAAGAGAGTCTCAGAAATGACAGTAAAGGCGCTAATGGCAGGCATACCGGAAAAGCTGTCCGAATTCTGTAGAAAACAACAAACAAATTAGTTGATCATTGATCATTTTATCAGAAATTAAATTTTCTTTTCGAAACTGTTAACATTTTCTTATTTGCATAAGGGATTTCAATGCTAGGACAATTTAAATTTATCCGATTTTTTCGATCTCACTCCTTATTACGAAACTACCAGATTAAACTTCAGCGTGCTGGCAGTGAAAAACATAGAGAATTGCAGGAAATGTGGGTAAAGAGACGTCGATATGGAAAACTACACTAATGGGAAGGTTTCTGCTACTCTTAATTTATAAGTTTGGTTGCCGCAGTGAAGTTCATAGTGTGCTGGACTGCTTGAATTTGAGACGTGGCACAGTCTTAGGCATTCAGGCTAAACTACCACTGAGGTAAACTACCAAAAATCAGGTATCAGGAGACTAGTGCATACAGATGTCCGAGATAAAGAAGTGAAGACAGATATTGGGAAAGGGGATTTAAGTTTTGCTGCTGTTTCAAAAAGTATATTAATTCAGAAATGACGATCTTATGAGACTGAGTTTTTTATTGAAAAAGTTAGAGAGACACACTCTGAGACTTTACTCTCTCTTAGATCTCTTAGAACGCTATCAAAGCGTTTTACTTTAGATAATAGTAACTGCTAAATTGGTCGATCAGGGCTTAGGGAAGTGTCTGACCTTGTATTAGGCTCGACTATACCCTTATGTGAGTCATTAATATAGAATAGGAATGAGTGTAATTAAAGACATTGGTAAGAGACATAATTTGAGCGCCATCGATTCCAATTTTCATTGGCTGGGTTAAGTGAAAGGAAGTTAATTTGATCCACCTGATCTACAGAGAGAAAAACTTGGCTATAATAGTATAAACTTAACACAACAATCGGAACACTGGTAGGCTCGACTATATGGTACTCTTATGAGTGCCATTAACATAGAATAGCAATGAGTGTATTTCATTACATCGGTAAGAGATATTACCTAAAGTGCCTCTGCCCTCCATGGACTGTTGTGCCATCACATGAATAAGAAGAAACTAGAGACCTTGGTTCAATTTTGAGGTACAATTAACCCACACAAAAAACGCTTTGTACTTCCATAAAAGTACCAAGTACCCCATACTAAGATCTATTGCCTAAGAAATTGCTGACAAATTGCTGCTAACTACGGCTTACTCAAATGCTTATGAGATGAAAGCTGTAAAATTTTTAGGCGATTTTGGATTTTAAATCATTTTCTTCTGAGATTAACAACTTCCAGCATAGATTTATACACTGAAAAAAATGCACGAATACGATTACTAAAAATCGATAATTGGTCAAAAAGAAATTGTTTTTATATTCTCTAAAAAGGAAATGAGTTAACATATTTCTCCTTTTTACATATTTTATTTTATTTTAATTCGATTTTGAATTGACGCTTTCTGATTTTAAACTGTAAAAGAGTTTTGATAATGAATAATTTTTCATGAAGCATACGCAATTTGCATACAAAATTCATTTGTGCCCAAGTTTTTCTTTTTACTAAATCGTTCAGGAATTAATGGAATAAATGAAATTGAGGCAACTCAAAGTAGACCACAAATGGCAAAAGAAAACTTTTAAAATCAACTTAAAACTCAGAAAAATAGATAGTTTCAGTTTTGCTGCTGCTGTTGTTGTTGTTCTTCGTTTTAACAACAACAGACAGCAAATGAAAATATTTGACTACTACTAAAAATTTACAATAAATTCCGGCAGTAAATAGGATTGTTATTTTTTTGCGTTTTATTTGCTACTGCAACTCGCTTACTCTTTGCTGTGCTGATGGTTGTTTTGATGTTTGTGTGTGTGTGTGTGTGTGTGTGTAAAATTGCAATTAATTGCTTATTTCATTATAAAGAGAACAAGAGAGCAAGAGGGAGATAGAGATAGATAGTTACTTAAGCTGAAATAAAGTAAAGACTACCTACGTTCTTCTTCTCGTTGCTGTTGTTGCTGGAAATGCTGTTGATGTAGCTGAAGTTGTTGTTGCAGTTGTTGTTGTTGTTGTGGTGGAAGTGGTACTGGTATTGGTGGAAGTGAAAGTGGAAGTGGTATTATAGCAAGTGCTGCTAGTGTTGCTGTTGCTGTTCTTGTTGCTATTGCTATTGCTGCTGGCTGTTGAAAAGTTTGTGATGTTGATGGCAGCATGAGTACGAGGAGCTGCCGGAACAGCAACAGCAACATTAGTATGACCAACGATAATATCTCGAGGTCAGTTTACACTGACCAATGGTTCATGTATGCTTAAATGCAGTAATTGCTGTTGCTGAGATTGTTTTTGAAAAGTTGCCGCAGCTGCGGATGATACCGACGATGATGATGCGGCTTCAGCTGCTGCAGCTGGTAGATACGATGATGATTTTTCCGCTAGGGTTAGCGCTGATAATGATGATGATGATGATGGTGGTGGTGGCGGTGGTAGTGGCAGCACAACTACAACAGCCTCAGGCGGCATATACGATGTACGTGAAGGCGTTGCAGGCGGTATTACTGTAGCCGCAGCAGCAACGGCGGCCAACGTTGTGGCAGTGTTGTTGCTGTGGCCGCTGCCACCATAACCGAAACTGCCGCCGCCATAGTTCAGACTGCTCAGACGTGCACAATTATATATGCTGCCTATTGTGGCAGTTGTGGTGCTGCTGCTGCTGCTGCCCGATGGCGGCGGTTCTTTTGTGGGCGGCGGAGGTGCTGGCGGCAAAACGAGCTCATCAATTGTGCAAACGCGATCATCAATGGGAAATTTGAAATTTATTTCATTGGTAGGTGTTGCGATGACGATGCTGCCATTGGCATCATTGTTACTGCTATTGCTATTGCCAGGACGACGCGATGGCGATATATTGCCGTTGTGAATGGCATTGTTGGTGGAGTTGGTGTTGGCGGTGGTGGTGGTCGTGGTCGTGCCATCGCCGCCGCCTCCATTACTGTTGCCGTTATTGCCGTTGGCTTTAGTGATACTAACTGATGTTTCCAAATTCTTTTCCAAACATTTGCCTTCGCCTGCGGGAATAAAGATAAAAACTGTTACTAGCACTCATGCGATACAAAAGTTACCCCGAGAGGTAGTTTATTTTCTAATATTAATGCACCGAGTGTTTGTGTATGTGCGGTTTGTATATAAGTGCATATGTATGTGTGTATCGGAAAAGGAAATTTATCACGGGTAAAGTGAAGTTGAAACCCTGCTTCCAGAATAAAATTCCAAATCAAGTAGTGCTATCTACTTTCTATTCATGATTTTCGTTTCCATTCCTCTTTTTTACTTTGTTACTTGTTTTCTTTTAATTTGTTTTCAGTTTGTTTGCTTGTTGTTTTTATTGTCTATGGAAATGGTTTTACATTTTCTTTGCAAAACTTTCTTTCGGGTTCTAGTTTTGTTCGTTCATTCTGAGGTTTCACAGCAAGCAGTGCTTGATTTTGGCAATTAATCTAGGAAATGAAGAAGTTGATGGTTGTGTTAAAATTAAATGAAATGAAAACTTTTTATGGTACGCACTTTTTCGTTATACACAAAATTAGCCAATTGCGAAAAGTGTAAAACAAAGTTAATGAATTTCTATACATTTCATCATTGCTATAAATTTAAAATATTTACATTTTAAAACAAAAATATGCTTTAAAAATAACTATTTAATTCTTTCTCTGTGCTTCAAAATTAATGAGCAAAAAATGTAATAAATAAATAATCGAATGACTATCAGAGACCATAGAGCACATGAGATGAAACTGAGAGAGTCAACGTCGCTCCTCCCGTTTTCTTATAAAGTTCTCTCTGATAGTGAGCAACACTAGCACACTTGCTTGCAAGCAGAGACGTCAATGTCAGCTCTCTCAGTTTCTACTACAGTATTGCAATAACATGTTTATTTGATGCTAAAAACGATTTCTACTTTCGTGAAACGAAGAATCAATTCTTCAAAAAATTCAATAAAAAAAAATAACAACAGAAAACGATTATTAAACCAAATTGGGAACATATTCTCTGAGAGAAACGGTAAAATTTTGTTGCTCGTAACCACTCACAAATCACATACGGAGTGAGATTGAAAAAATCGGATAACTTTGAAAGACCACTGCTTTGAAAGTCTTCATCAGAATGAAAAAATTCAAACAGTAGGCTGGCTTTGCGTTGGAGAAATTCTGATGAAATACAATCACATGTTTTTTGACTTGTGAACTTTCAGTTGAGTCATGGCATCGGAAGTGGAAAGACGCGATTTAGTTGTTGAATTATTTCGAGAAAATCCGCAGTGGAGCCAGAAAACCATTGCAAATAAGGCGAAAGTTGCACAAGACACTGTCTCGATGATTCTTAAAAAATTTAATATAGACTTAACAGTTGCTAGAAAATATGGTTGTGGAAGAAAATGCGGTTACGTGTCTCCACAAAAGGCGAAGAAAGTCGTTGCTCTCTTAGGGAAGAATCCAGCGTTGTCTAATCGAAAATTGGCGGAAAAAGCGAGTTGCAGTGAGTTTTTAGTTCGTAAAATTAAGAAAGATGCGGACCTTAAAACATACAAAGTGCAGTCAGTACCCGACAGGAACGCTTCTAAGAACTTGGTAGCCCAGATGAAGGCTTTTAGCCCAGAGCTAAAAAGATGAAGGCAGATTTTATCCAAAAACTCCATTGCTGTGTTATGGATGAAGAAAACATACGTGTTGTCTAAATTTTCTCAATTGCCTGGTCAAGAGTTTTACACCGCAAAGGGACGATGAAGAGTTGAGGAAAGATTAAGGACAAACAAAAGTCCATGTTCCCGAAGAAGTTTCTGGTATGGCAAGCGATTTGTAGTTGTGGTCTAAGGAGTAAAAGTTTCGCAACAAGTGGCACTGTTAACGCCGAAATTTATGTGAAGGAGTGCCGTCAGAAGAGATTGCTGCCCTTCATTAGAAAGCACAATGTATCTAACTACTACTTTTGGCATAATCTAGCCTCCTGCCACTACAGTAAAGTAACCCTTAAATGGTTCGAAGACCAAAACATCAAATTGGTACTAAAAATCGCCAAGTCACCAAATTGATTGATTGATCCAATAAAAATAACTCAAAGTATTTTGATTTTTTTTTCTAACACTTTCACCTTTTAAAACTTTAGAGACAAACGCAAGAAAACGTTCCCACTAAGAATTCGTCCGCGTCATGTTTATCGGAGAATATGTGCAATGTGTAATTTTCTATATACCAGTATGAAACCGGTATTTTTTTAAAGTAAATATGCGTTTATTTAAGAAAAATGGTTATACATTCAATCTTCAAAGTAATGGCCATCGCTAGCTATACATTTTTCCCAACTCTCTGGCAATTTGTGAATGCCTCACCAAAAAAACTGTTGGTTTTTTGAGTCAAACCAGTCATCTAGCCACTTTTTCACATTTTTGTACGAATCGAAGAGCTGCGCTGCAAGTGCGTGCCCCATTGATGAAAATAAGTGGTAGTCGGATGGAGCCAAGTCTGGTGAATAACCCGCATGGGGGGGGGGCTTCCCAGCTGTACGAATCTACCAATTCACGAGTCTGTTTCCTTCTTGTTCGATGTGATGGTGCATTGTCATCAAGAAAAATATCTTTGTGGTGCCTTACTTGATATTCTGGACGTTTCTGGCGCAAAGCACGGTTCAAATCAGCCAATTGTTGTTAGTAGCGTTGACCAGTAACAGCAACTGTTTCACCTGGTTTCCGAAGGTCAAACCAGATAACACCTCGCTGATGCCAGAAAACACAGAGCATTGTCTTCTGTCTTCTTTCCGAAGCGATTTCGCTTTGCTGTCGATTTGGCCGGTACAGCTTAACATATGATCGTTTCCGTTTGGGATTCTCGAAATAGATCCATTTTTCATCGCCAGTCACAATTCGATGTAGATATGACTTTCTTGTGTACCTGGTGAGCAACATTTCACAGGTGGCTTTTCGATTTGCTTGCTGTCTTTCAGTCAATTCATGCGGCACTCATCTTCCCATCTTCCCACCTTCAAAATCAATCCCTCTGCTTTTAAACAGCAGCAGTTGAGAAATGCATTGTTGGGTCACATTTATGGTAATTGTTCTGCAAGTTGTTCTTGCATTTGACCATTATCCTCATCGAGTAAAGCTTGCAATTCGTCATCTTCAAATTTTTTCGGTGGTCTTCCACGTTCTTCGTTTCTCGCATAAAAATCGCCACTTTTAAACTTATTGCACCACTCGTTGCACTGAGGTTTGCCTAGAGCATGCTGACCGTAAGATTCCACAAGCATTCGATGAGCTTCCAAAGCAGATTTCTTCAATTGGAAACAGAAAATCAATGATGCCCCAGCATTTCGTAGTTTGTAGGCACAAAATTCGACATTTTTACGAGCGAATAAAATATGTTGTTGTATGAAACTTGATTGTCTATGAACTGAATATTGTTGACAGATCTAAATGTGAAGAAATGGCACCAATGATTTGGTTTGAAAGTGCGTATTGTTTTACCTAGCGACACAGATATGTCATTACCGGTTTAATACTTGTACACCTGGTATGACTTGTGATAAACACTCATAAAACACTGGTTTTGGATAGCAGAAGGTGGAAAGAAGCTGCCAAGGAAAACAAGTTGCAACCAGGCACAGCTCAAGTTCGGCCAACCTACTTTCTCACGGTGGACCAGAGAGAGAGAGGGCACTGTCGAATTATGTATAAACAGCAAACGAATATCACAATGACTGACGGCTACAATTGTAGTTCCAAAACCACCAACAACAACGTAACTACTGTGATTGTTTCGTTGCGTTCTCTATTTTTTGTAGTTTGCCTAGAATTATTGTAGTAATTATTAGCACATTGTAGTATTATTAGGCTAGAATAGCTCTTCCTATTTAATTATCTCACACCTAATTAACTGCAAAGAAAAATGATGACAACTAGTTTGGTTCTTGGCTCTAGAAGAAATTTAAATTTCCCACGATTAAATTCCAGAGATTTAATGATTTTTTACGCTGCACATTCACTGAAAGTGAAATGAGTTTCATTTCGAATACTGTGTCGTCTTTCGCTTTGTCTCTTTCCTCTTATTAATTAAGTGTACATTTTTCATTTTCGTTGTAAGCGTGCATTACATCTTTTTGCCTCTTCGTTTTTAACCCCCTTTTTCTGTGTGCTGTGTGCTGTGCTCTTTGCGCAATTCCCGTTGCTCGCAGCTCTGCTTCATGAATATTGGTCTGATGCCCAAAGGGTTAAGATACTAACTGTTAACATTGCGCTGCTGTGCACAAACAAAAGTTTTGTCAGATTTATTTGAAATCATTTTTTTTCACATTTAATTCTACTGCTTCTCTTTCAACTTTTGCTTTGTCTTCATTGCTGAGGCTGACGTGCTTGTGTTTCTGTTTAGTTAAAGTTCAACTGTGTGCGTACAATTAAACATATCCAAAATTTTAGCTTAAAAAAGAAGAAGAGAAAAAAAATAGACTTTTCTATTTTTTATTTATTTTTAGCATATTTTTGTAGAGCTTTTATGAAATTTGTTGATTTATTTTTGTTTCATTATTTTTCTTTTTTGAATCTATGAAATTCAATTAATGAATTCCATCATTTCCTTCATGTACCTTCAAATAATTATATTTGTTTAGAATTTTCTAATTTCTTTTAATTGAAATGGTTTATGGTAAATGAAAATGTCCTTGTGCTTTAATAAATTCAATTGACAAGGATATTTCAATTTATTTTATTACTGTGTGCTACTTTTACTTTTCGATTTGCATATTTGCATTGGAGATTTTCAAATATTTAACTACCTATAAATTTGTTCAAGGATATTTCAAGTGACATTTCCTCTAGCTTCCAACCTTCCTACACTTTCACATCTCATCAATTTGTCTTCCATAAATTTTACTAAGCAATTTTTGTAGTGGCTGAAGAGAGTGTGGAGGCTGTGTGGAAGCTGTGAGGGATTGCAAAACTCTTGATTCAAAAATCATGTCTCTCTCTCTCTCTCATCTGCTCTTTACCAAAATTGCAATTCCGTAAATTTGGGCAAAAAATCCTTGAATCTGTTTTTGTGATTTTAATTGTTTTTCATACTTATAAATTATAACTAAGCATTTTCGGTCAGATATTGAAGTTTTTTTTTTTGTGTTATCGCTACATAGAATTCAATTAAATGCCTGGGGTTTTGTACAATCCTTGGTATTATTTTGTTACAAAAGTTTTTCTTTGTGTGTAAAACCAAATTAAATTTTAGAAAAAAGAAAAAATCTACCTAATTAAAAGAACTTGATTTGGATGGAAATCTTTAAGCAGGCATGAGAAGGAGAGTATGACGATTCTGTAAATACTCAAGAGCACACAATAAATTAATTGGAAAGCTAAGTTAAGGTCAAACTCCATAGCTCGTGTTTCAGATGCAAAGCTTTTCTCGTATTCGTGCGAAAAGTTGAATCGGTGTGTTTTGTATGGAACAAACTTCACGGCTTGCCGTCGAAATGCGCAGAAAGCGTCAAAAGTTGACGACTTTCAACTTTTTTTCACGTTTTTCTCGTGTTGCGACGGCAATCCGCTGAGAAATTGTTATAACATCAGAAAGAGATGTTATAATTTGTAGGATAGTGGCATAATCGAAAACAGATTATTTATATCGAAAAGATTCAATACATTTATTTGATGTAGAAACTGTTGAACATAACTAAGAAATATTTTAAATATAATTACATATTTGACCTAGCTTGATAAATAAAACTAAAAATTAACCTACTTATACTCTGGCAGAGTAAATTTTGTTTTCGCTGAAGTGAAAATTCTACTGCCGATTGTTTGTCGTCGAACTTTACTCATCACAAATAAATTGGCTGCAAATAATTCAGAAGAAAAACAAAAATGCAAGAAAATTTAATAGGTGAAAGGGGTGAAAAAATACAAAGCCGATATGCGTCCGATGCACACAAAATCAAATTAGTGAATACCAAGACATATACAAAATCCTTTAGGAATGCCATTTTAGTTAATTTTTACATTTTTAGCGACCTTAAAATTAGCATCAACTGATTTTCAAAGAAGAAGCAGACGCGCAAAACTCGTGTTGTGGAGCATACAATATTTCAAAGCGCCGAATGCCTGAAAAGCGCATTTCCGAGACAAGCGTTATGTCCGAAACGCGTGTTAAGGAGTTTCAGCTTTAGGTCGCGGCCGAATTTTATACACCCTCTGAAATAAAACACCTTTTTTCATTAAATGGTAAGTAAATTTTTTTTGGGTTTTTCATGAAATATTTGTTTTATCTTCTTCTTCTTCTTTTAATAGCACAACAGCATATGGAGGTCCTAGGTCGAGCTTTTCGCATTCATTCATGTTGTGTGTGTTATATTTGTACATAATTGGAAGGGACCTACAGTTTTATACCGAATCCGAACGACGAAGTGAAAAGCTTCGGCAAAAGCATGGGCAGTTTTAACTTAAGAAATCTCAGTAAAAATTCGGGATTGTGGTTATGATGTCACAACTATATGGCCAATAGTGTCTCACAGAGCAGAAGCTTACTCTCCGGTATTTCGTTTTCTTTATGACAAAACCAACAGGTACTGACTTGCAATACCGACTACATATGTATATTCTTCATGTAACCAGATTGCAATACCTGAAACAAAACCTGTAATGGCTCTGAGTTTGTTTTTGCTTGGTATAAGACAGAGAGCAGCTCTTTTTGAGCTCATGTCCCCAACCAGTAATTTTGACTGTTTAAGGTTTGGGATTTGAGTCTAGTATGCTGTCCTACTGATATTTTCATTTCTTCTCAGTTCATCTTTAATAGTATATATTTCTACACCTGGAGAAGGTTCGGGGCCAATAAAATTTTCGGCTAATGCCTCCCTTGTCAGCCAATCGGCCAACTCGTTTTCATATATTCCTGTAAGTCCAGGGATATGATTACCTTTTCGTTTTACCTATCTCATTCGAAAGCTCAAGGTTTGTCAGGTTTCTCCGCTTGAAAAATATTGGGATCGGAACGCACTTGTTCCTACTTATGTTCCCGAGCCGTCTGTGAAGCACTTTAAGCTATGTGCTTTGAAAGAATTTTCGAACATTTCTATGTCCCAGTCTTTTTTATTGCTGAGTACAACTTTGAAGTAGCTATTTACCAGGTTATATGTTTTGTTTATGTCATCATTGGGTAGCCTGGCTAGGGGTATTATTGCGGAGATGGCTTCCAGCTCTATGTTGGTAATTATTTTCGCTCGGACAGCGGCCTCCCCTGTTAAGCATTTAGTGTCCTTTTAGCTCCATTATTTCTCCAGTATTTATTACTATATGTAACTCAGCATTAAATCATACAGTGCCTCCATATCGGACATGTGGGACATGTCCTCATAGCTTCTGTAATGCTAACATGTACTAGATACTTTTGTGAGGGTGTTCCAAATTTCTGCTGGTTTTGCTCTTTGCAACTCAGCAACTGCACTGTACGTTACAATAGGCTTCACTCGCATGGTGTAGATCCACTTTACGATACACTGAGTACATTTTCAGATTCCTGCTGCTAAGCCACTAAGATATTCCTACAAATTTAACTTCCTGTATAACATTAACCGACATCAATCAGTGTTTTTATGTTTATTGAAAGGTACTAAGTAGTTTTGTTTTTTAAATGCTTGCGTGAGTTTTAGTACTCTTTGATTAATATAGCATAGAGTAGCTTCACACCTCCCTTCTTGTCTTTATAACAATATCGCCAACATAGGCCTTACAGCCTACCATTTTCGTCAGGATTGTGGAGTTCATCGAATACTAGGCTTCATAAAAGAGATGATAACACCTCCCTTGTGGATACACTCTTTAATATTTGATATTGCTGCACTCAAAGAGTATTTAACACAGTTTCTTAAGGCGTGAGAGCGAAGTAATACAAAGTAGTAGAAAAGAGAGACGACCTGATACATAAGTTTTTTTTGTGGTTCACTCAGCTGTCATATCTGTCACCCTCTCTCATACAATCTCAACTTACGGTAAAAGTTGTGAGTTGCCAGAATTCGTGCTTTAGTTCAAAGTACACGTTGTTTATGGGCATCACTTCTTACATCTAAATGTATTTTATCTTGGTTGTCAGTTGTACTTATACTTCGCGCTCACGGACACAACCGATTCTTCATAGCCTTAAGAAGTCTGTCCCACAAAGAACGTTCACGTTGAAGTAACCCAAGAATTTGGGCAACTCTAAACATTTACCATACGTTGAGAGTGTCTGAGAGAGGATGACAGATATTAGCTGATTAATTTACTTGAGAGAGTATACTTTGACGGCGTTTGAATTGGGTCGCCTCTCTTTCTCATATACTTTGTACACATACATATACACAATGTATTCTATGGGCCAGAGGCTTAAGAGAATTGGCACTCCGATGCCAACAGAACGCCCTATTGACGTTGATTGCCATCCACTCTCCGATCTTGAGTGTAACAGTGTTCAGGATTAACCAAAGAAAGTTCATGTGTTTAAATGCTATACTACAAGCAAACAAAAATTTGCACATAACTTACAACTTACCAAGCATAATTTGTTATTTTACTATTTCAATATCGTTCGTGTGAGTGTGTGTGCAAATTTTGCATATTAAAATAAGTTTTTTTTTTATTTGATTTTCCCATTTTAATTTAAGTATTAAAACGTATAAACTCACTCACCTCCGTTGAGACGATCCTCACGTGTATAATAACGTGCACGATTTCTGGAAAAGCAAACAACCATTGCCAGAATAATGACGGCAATTAAAACGAGTATAATGCCAGCCAAAATGGCAAGAGTATTAAGGCCACCTGTAAAGAGTGAAGCGAAGAAAATACAATACACTTGAAATGGTTGGCAGAGAAGGAATATTTAGTTACTGGCAATGTAGAGTAAACGTTGCGAGCTTGTACTAAGCTTACCTGCCCTGCTAGCTACAATACAAATTGGAAATTATACTAGGTGGAGAGTGCAGCAAAGAGGGTTTGAAGTAGAGTTTATACCATAGCTGCAGAACTACATCACATAAATAATTTAGTTAGGAAATCGTAATTAGCCATAAACACAATGGTTAAAATGAAATTTTTGTTTTTTAGTTTTAATGCAGTGATTTCGGTTGTTGTTCGTTTATTCTCTTTTCTTTTTTTTTTTGTTAGATTAATGACATGAATATTTAGTGAGGCATTGAAAGAACATTACTAATAGCGAATAATTGACGGGTGAAGTGTATGCAGTCATTAAACAAATGAATTAACAATCTGTTTTTCTGATATATTCGTCCTTTTGGATTCTTTTAAATGAAAACCAACGACCACGAAGGTGGCGGTGGTGTAAACAGACCTTCGCCACTAAGGATCTACTAGGTAGAGAGTCCGTTCTTTCTGGTATGATCCACTATACTTAAAAGCCTTTCAAGCTAAATTAGAGAATCCGAGTTTTTGAATTATTGCCAAGCCCATTTTTTGATTCTGAAAGTGATATTTCACAAAAAAACATTTCGTTGCGTGTCTTAAGTTCTGAAAATATATGTTCTACAAATTTTAAGATTCTAAATCTGGTAGTTTGGGGTGAAAATTGATAAATCGGTAAATGTGACTCATGATTCATGAATGATTCAGAGAAATTCAGATATTTCTTTAAGTTATAAAAGTACGTTTACTTAATAAGAAACAATATAAATTTCAAACAGAACTGAAAAATTGTTCAACCTATTTGTCACCTAAAGCACTTTTTATTGGAATATACCATTTTAACAGCTCGAGCTTATTTAATTAAAAATCTTATTACTTGTTACAGTTTTCGATATATGCTTTTAGTTTACTGGTTTACTGGTTTTAGCAACTGGTTTTGGGCTGGCTATTGATATATGAATATACTCGTTCGTCCACTCGTGCTGATTGACACATAAAAAATCAAGAAAATCGTCTAACTTAATTGTCATTAGATTTAAATAAGTCTGACGACTGAAGCAAATGGTTCAACCACTTACCTAAAATTCTGAAACCGCAAAACTACTGGTGACTCACAAATGAATCAGTGATAAACACATATATTTTAAGTTATTAGTTATTGTAGTAGATCTTATTAAATTTGATCTACTCAATGATCAAAAGAAGCATAAGAATTTAATGAATATGACTCAAGTCAATTATAGAATTATTAAATTTCACATGAAAATATACTTAACATTTTATTTCCCTACTATTTAATAGCAATAACTCAGAAAACGATACATGACTCACAAATGAGTCATCGACATAGTCAGCGATATATATCATAATTTATTTATAGTACTTGACCTACCCAATAATCAACCAAAGGTAGCATCAGAATAGAATTATTGGGACTCAAAAATAAATAGTCAAACAGCTTATATTCAAAAATCAATAAAAAAAAACGAATGACTCACAAATGAGCCAGCGACAAATTCATATATCTTTGACTATTTATAGAACAGATCTACTTAGTTATCAAAAGAAGCATCAGAATGACTGTGACTCATGAGTAAGCAAATCAGGTCTAACATAGAAACCTAAGCTATACGGAACAATTCACCCACCTAATATTCAAATACTGATAATCATAAATCAGAAAAAGATACATACATGACTAATGACTCAGAAATTAATAAGCGATATGAATGTAAACATATATTGATCTACCAACTGATCGAAAATAGTATTAAAATTTAATGAGAGCGATTCGTGTTTGACTCAATAACAAATCAGGTCAAACACATAAATTCTAACTTTACTTAAAGCTTAAAGCCAGTATTCAAGAACAAAAAAAAACCATTAATAATAATTCAGAAACTGATCAATTGCAAATTGGCTACTCTGTTGTTTATAAAAGTAATTATTGAGGCTAAAAAACCGTGATTCATGATTCACACAAAAACACAGCGACACTTACCACGTTCAAGAAAATTGTGCGAAGTGCTTGCAGCATTTTGCTCCTCATCGCTTAGATATTCCAAGCATGCATCCAAACCGGCAATATCCAAATCTGTGATTTCGGCACCGCGTAAACTTTTCGGCAAAAAACAAATCGGATATGATTCCCATTTCCATTGTAGCTGCACATGCACACACACACAAACACGCGGAGGGAACGAGAGAGAGAGAGAGAGAGAGAGAGAGAGAGAGAGAGAAAGAGATAATAAGAAAAAATTAAAGGAAATTTAAATTACAGAGAAAAGAATTATAATATTTGCAAATGCAAAAATACAACAGATTAAAAAAAGGAAATTAAAAATAAAGAAAAATTTTACATTTTCGAGATTGCAATAAGTGTTAAGCTTAAAAATTTCGCAGCCATCATCAATTTTTGTTAAACGCTCGACTTATTTGTTCGTTCATTTGCTGGCGGCTGCAATGAGTTGAAGCTTAATTTAAATCATTGCAATTAGTTACTTATACATAAAAACCAAATAAAATGCAAATAATGTCGTTGCAAAACGATCCTGGCTGGCAACATTAAGTCCTTGCCAGAGCAACGCAGAACAACAGTTGCAATTTCCATTTATAAGTATATGTAGGTACTCGTAGGTACATAAATATAGACTATATACATAGTATGTACATAAGTATTTGCACTTACATGTCGTACGACATTTATTAATGTTCCCATGTGACATTCGTCGCATATTAACGGATTGTTATCCAATCGTACATTACGTATACCCTGTATTCTCAAAGCTGTATCCTCATTGATGCCATATAATTGATTTCGCGATAAATCCAGAAACTATTTACAGCAGGAGCAGTAGCAGTGGAAGCAGCAGCAATTTTTTTGTTTTTTTTTTTTTTGTTTGTTATTTGTTTTCCCCGAAATTTTCACAATTTGCATGCAGCAGCAGCAGCAATTTAATTATTGTATATATACATGGCAACCATCATTGTCAGGCAATCACAATAATAACAATTTGAGAGATGAATGTGAATGTGAATGCATTGTTGTTGTTGTTGTTGTTGTTGTTATTGTTTTTATTGTTGTCAGCATCATCGTTGTCCATTTATGTAAAGAGAAGTGACATTGGTTATATGTGTATATGAAAAGAGAGAGTGAGAGAGTGGGAGAACGAAAGCGAGAGATTTGAGATGTTAAACGAAAACGATGTGAAAATGCAATTTCAATCATTTGCCAGCGCATAATCTTCTTAAAAATTTTCTTTTAATTTTGCACTAAATACATACATGCATATATACATACATACATAAATACAAGTAAAAGGATAAATAAAGAAAATAATATTTAATTCCGTTTTACTATGCAATGTTAACGTAAAACTCTCTTACATCTTATAATCCTGGTTAAAGCTTACTGTATAAATATGAATTCATGTGTGTGTGTATATGCAAAATTATCTATGCACACTTATACATACATATATACGAGTACGAGTATTGTATGCACGAGTATTGTACGGATGCATGAACATGAGAATGAAGGAAAGAGTAAAATTTAATTCAATTTTATATGCTGAATCATTTTGGGATTATGTATGAGTATGAGGGAATAGTAAATCTTTATCTATTTAAGTCAATTTGCAGACACAAGAGAATAATTATCAATTCATTGATAATAGCAAAGATGGATACGTTCGTGAAATATAGTAAATGTAGTAGCACAGTAATCCCTGGCTAATTGAACCACACTTAGTTGCCTTTCCGGTTTTGTTGTGCTAGAAATATTACGTTTCAGTTCAAGATGCACTAAAATTACTCGGTTAATTGCATTCCCCGGCTAATTGAATCATAAACTGCACGTTTTTATTGATGCAATTAAGCGGGGAGGGTTACAGATTGATTGTGTCACCAAAAATGTGCAAATTTGTGTCACAATCATTCGAACGCCTTAAGGAACTGAGAAGTTTTTAATAGATTTTAAGCTTAAAAAGCAAATATGGTAAAGGGGAAACGCTATTATGCGAGGTTAAATTAATCAGGGATATTTGTAGTATTCACTTAAGGCGTGTATGTGCTGGCCTTTAAGTGAAATTTCGGCTTTAACCAAGGTCAAGAAAAATGCTCCTTCTAGTAAATGAAAGTTTAAGCTTGGGTCTTCATTCATTCATTATCATTTAATAAGTCCGCTTAAAGGAATTGTAATAATTCTTTTTGTCGCTAAGTTGGCACCATTGTACTCTATCCTGACGTGATGTTTGAGCGCGATCTGTGATTTAGTTTGTTTACAGTTATCGATTTTGTCAGTTCATCCCAATAAAAAATATCGAACAAAGAATTTGTCTCAAATTTTGTATAACAAATGGAATTTTGTATGCCGAATCGATGAAAATGTTACGACTTTATCAAAAACACGTGCATATGAGTGGTACAGTGCATTCAAAAACGGACGAGATGTAATGGAGGTTTGCCTCGCTCTGGTCAATATTTTTGACTGTTTTTTTCGATTATCGCGATGTTGTTCTGCACTCGGAATTCTTGCCAAAAGGATCAGATGATGATAAATGAAGAATATTTTCTGGGAGCACAAATTGAATTCGTCAAAAATGGCCATGTGTGTGGAGAGAAAAAAAGTCATGGATTTGGTACCTCGATAACGCACCATCTCACAAGGCTATTATTATGAACGAATTTCTGGACAAAAATTCAACAAAGATCATCGAACAACCTCGGAATTCATCTGGTAAGGATCCGGCGGACTTTTTCACTTTCCCAAACTCAAATTACCACTTCGAGGCACCCGTTTTCCGTCGATAGAACGATAGAAGACATAAAAGAGAATGCACGCAGAGAACTGAATTCGATTCCGGAAAATGAGTTTGAAAAGTGTTTCGATGGTTCGATTATTCGTTGGCATAAGTTTATTAATTAGAGAGGGGCTTGCTTTGAAGGCGATACATAAAATTTTATTGAATAAAATTTTGACCAATGCCTGGTACTATTATTTTTACAGAATGTACATATATCTACAAATCTCAACTGACTGAAATAGTTAAATTACGCAAAAGGAGGCTTCGAAAAAGGTCCCTAGGTGGATAGACCTACTTATAAACTATAGTAGTTTTCGATTAATTGAGTCAATACCTTCAAATTCTTCGATAATTTATATGAAGTTGGGTGTCGAAAAGCTGCAATCACAACAGACAGCCAAAGTCTTTGCCAACCAACTTGCACTTCTCCTTTCGCAAAACACCCCTCAACTTGATGATATATGCGCACAGTGGACGCACATTTCCCGCTCTATGCGTACGGCTGCCGAAGAGGTGCTAGGCTACCACCGTCGACGGAGAAATATGTGGTACGACCAAGAGTGTCGCGATGCTACTGAAGCAAAAAACGCAGTCTATAGAGCCACCCTGCAGTCAGTTGCAACGCGAGCTGCTAAGGAGCGATACAGAAAGTTGAGGAGGGAGGAGAAACGTCTTTTCAGGCGCAAGAAAAGAGATGAAGAAAGACGCGAGTTCAATGATATCGAAATGTTGCGGGACAGGAACGAGGTCCGAAAATTCTTTGAAAGAATAAGACGCCTGACTCTTGGTTTGAAGACCGGGGCCTCTTCCTGCAAGGATGAAGATGGAAATCTGGTGACAGATATCCAGGGCATAATGAGATTATGGAGGGAGCACTTTTCGCAGCTGCTTAATGGCGAAGACGGCAATAATCCCGCCACTGCGGAACCCACTCCGGAAACCCCAATCACTGACGGCGTTGAAGTACCGCCGCCTGACTATGAGGAGGTCTTAACAGCCATTGCTCGGCTGAAAAACAATAAGGCTGCAGGTGCAGATGGCCTGCCTGCTGAGTTGTTTAAGACCGGAGGCGAAGAGCTCAAAAAACGCATGCATGAGCTTCTATGCAGAATATGGTCAGATGAAAGCATGCCAAGTGATTGGAATCTCAGCGTACTCTGCCCAATCCATAAGAAGGGTGATTCCACGATCTGCGCCAACTACCGTGGGATCAGCCTTCTTAATATTGCATATAAGGTTCTATC